>DWNE01007408.1:0-12281 GCA_018249875.1 Cecropterus toxeus | reverse complement strand
CACCAACCCGATGGACTGATGTTGTAAAGGAGTCAAGCAACACCTCAGTGTACCATTCCATGAAACTAGCGCAAAATTGCACGGAGTGGAAGACCGTAGTATGAGGATTCGACTTAGAAGAAAGTCCAATAAACATAATTTATCCGGTCTTAATTTATACCATTCATTATTTTAGTTATTTACCTCTTATTTACGTAGGTATCAGTGATTAAACATTAATATTTAATCTATAGTACATACTTATTCTTGATTACAGATGCAAGACTTCGAAAGATTACTACAAACAACGAAAACGCAAGCTACGGCCACATCGTCCGGTGTCGATGACATCAAATCAATATTACATGAATTAGAGGTCAGAACAAACGAGACGATAGCCAATGTAACGAATAGTATGAAGATAGAAGACGAGCTGAAGGGACAAATGATCTCCTTGAACGAGACCCTGGTTAGCAAAGTCGACGCTTTGCAAATGAAGATTGAACTGATTAATGTAAGTAATCTTAACGGAAGAGAACTTCTATACTAATATTATAAAGATGAAGAGTTTGCTTATTTGGTTGAACGCGGTAATCTGAGGAACTACTGGTCCATTTATTGAGGAAGGCTACATAACATCACGCTATGTTTCTTTGGTTTTTTCTTATCTACCGGCGAGTGCAACAACGAGTATTATATAAAAATATTACTTTTGAAGATTCCCCCTTTGCCCTATTCCTTTTACCCCCTCTCCTATTTCCCTTTTTCCCAACCAAACAGAAAACAGCAACTATAATATTAATCTTATTTTTGAATGCGGTACAAACCTTATGCCCTGTTGCCCTGGTACTAAAAGACAAAAGGATTAAAGGATGTCCCTCGTGGACTGTTGACCTGAAGAAGACTACTGGTAACCCTTGGGGTTTAGATGGCTCGGATTTCATTTGATTTTATTCTACCATTTGGAATAGCACAGGTTTGGGAAGGCCTTTGTAGTAAACTATCAAAGGCCGATAGTTTGGATCCTTCTTCGTTCCACTCAGAAGGCATTACATCCTAAGCTGCGATCTGGTTTAAAGAATGATGTAGTGAGAAGACTCTTGAGAGCTTCCTTTCCTTAGTTTTCATTGGTAGTACCTCATCTATGGCCGATTTCGTGTGGGATCCATCGTCCGAATCGTCTAATTATAAATTTTCCAAAATCCTCTGTTGATTATAGACTGTTGCGTAGCGTGCCTTGGCGGAGCCTCGTATGAAAATATATGTGGGGGCCCTTAGGAAAATAAAGATTAAAAAAAAATGATTTGCATGAAATTAAAATAAATATTTATTCATCATAATTATCTATTTCTAAAGTTCTAAACTTTGGCAAGTGTTTATTAATTTTTGCTTGTGCACGTTCGGGGCCCCCGTAGCCCAGAGGCCCCGTATAATTGACACGGCAGATATGGCGGTAGCTGTACCTGATTATAGATTCAGCAACCATATACGAATAAGTGGACAATATATTCAATTACTATTTCATTAAAAACATAGGAATAGCTAATGTCATCTAATTCAATCATATTTGTTTTCCAGAAGCAAATGAGTACGCCGGCGCCGCCCACAGTTCCGCCGCTAACATCGAGCACGCCTTCAACGACTACCCTACCCAATAATGCTACAGCAGCGCCCCCACCACCAGGTTAATTTTTAATCGATATTTTCTATTTTTTGGGATATTTCTATCTATGTATGTATGTATGTTTGTGGATAGTTTCCGGAATTCAATGTGCAATAATAATTTGCACCATCCGATTAACATTGATGTGTCACATAACACAATTTGTGTGTGTTTCTTTACTTTAAACGACTTGTCCGAGTGGAGGTGAGTAAATTTACTTAAAAAAATAAGTATTATCAAATGTGTTTGACTCTCAGTGCTACTGCTTCTACATTTCCTGATTATATATAGGAGATAATGATCTCCAATCGTTTAAACTATTCCCATGAAACTTGTCGTAATGGCTTGCATTTTCGAATTCTTAACCGATTTTTTTTTCGAAAAATAAACGAACTTGTGGCCATACATGTCCAATGTGTAAAAGAACTGCATTCATAGACCTTTGAAAAAAGATTAAAAATACCATAAATAGATTAAGAAGCGGTGGCGCCAAAACTATCACAGATACAAAATAGAATTTCCGTAACCTTCTTTAAATTACGATTTATGACACATAAATTCTTATGCCATAGTGCGTGAAGTATTTAATTTTATCAGCATCTATTTAGCCACTTCCGTCATACACCTGTTTGAGAATAAATATTTGCAAAAGTATCTATAGAATAATTAACATGCTAAGTACCTACTCATTATTTAAATGTCACAGACGTTTTAAATTTAAATACCATTAAAAATATATTTTAAAATGCTTTTTTTTGCCGGTATTTGACTTTAATAATACTGGCGTATATATTTCTGGCTCGTAATTAAGTTTACTATGTTCTGATTTATATTTAGGAGTTGGAAAGGGATAGATATCGACGAGGCGTTCAAACTTATTTCAGGTACAAAGCTATTAGCCGATTAATGAAGTTGACTATGTTCTAATTTGTACAAATTTATTGGGATAGACTTCTAGAAAGTATATTATTATCAGGCCAGGATCATTCATCATTACGTCATTTTAGATACCTATTTTACGTATTTTGTATACGTGATTAATGGATACTGAAATAATATATTTTGTTGAAGTCGCCTATGATCACCCAGGTGATTATGTCTCAGGTAATTGGAGGACACCAATGAGTCGCTTTTGATCACCTAGGCGATATCACCTGGGTGATCAAAGTGGAATACACCGATAATAATACATATAAAAAGTTCAAAAAAAACATCGCGTGTTAACGCCCTAAATGTCAGCTGGTAGTATTTCTGAAAGCGGTAGGAACTTCTGTGATTCGACTAAGGACATCTGGCACCCCACTTATTTCAGCCTAATAACAGGTATTGAACGTATTGAACGAGTAAGAACAATGTATTGAATGTTAATATATTCTGGTTTGAACACTGGCTAGGGAAATATACTTTCCTAAGGCGAGCAGATTATGATCTTATCTGGGGTTCATTGAGGATGTCCATTGACGTCAGATACCATCTTTCGCTATATACCCGTTTACTACGTCTACCTTATAAAAGGGACATTTTACCCGAGACATCATTCTATTTTTTCTACATGATATTTTTATATTACATACTATACTTTAAGGTACATATAAAAATATGTAAAGTTAAAAAAAACTGAGTTTTAATATTGACTTTCGGTTTACATATAAAAAATATATTTTTCTAATGTGAACCAATTTTTAAGAAATCTCATTCATATTCTCGAGTAATCACTATTTAGTTGTTATTAAATTCATTTAATTAGTTAGAGAAATCACATTTGTCATATTTGTGAAAAAAACACTGTTTAAAAATAATTATGATTATATATTTAGGCCCTATACGTTTAATTAGCCAAAGAATGAACGAAATCAAGAACGTTACATTTTTTCAGCTTGACGTGAAATGCTTCCAAAACCAATACAATGTAACCTCGAATAAACTTGTTGACCTACAAAAGGGACAACGTCGTTACGAGCATTAATTAAAATAGATAAATAATTAATCTCAGAATGACTTCATAAAGTACATAATGGCATTACATTTAAATCAATTATCTTCGATGTTTGTAGCATTTAATATAGGAAGTGGAACGAAGGTTCTTAGCATTCTCGGCCGTTTTCCGTGCGTTCTAAAGGACGTAAAGGGAAATTCAATGCCTTTACAGAGGTCGAGCTTCCGTAAACATATAATGCGTATTTAATTAAGCTACACTATCCTCGTGATTTTTTACCGTAACTGCACATCTGCAGTACTTTTCGATTGCCAATATGCTGCAAGATGAGGAAAATCCGCTTGGCCTCAGTGCTTGTAAGAATTTTTGCATACTTTTAACAAGATTTGGAATTAACTTCCATTTCATTATTCATTCACTGAGTGTTGGAATGTTCTTATAGGACGTCTTTTCACAAAGAGTACTTTTTATAGGCGTCAGTGAATAGTGTGCTTTTTTAAACAGCCCGATCTTTAAATTCATATAAATCAAATAGAACCCAGAAAGTGACTATAATTAATTTCATTTCAACAGTAATTAACTATCATAATCAATGTAGTTAATTATTTTTATAATATGGAAGTAGCTTGTACGTACGTACATACGTATGTGTGTGTAGCATCCTGGTGGTAAGTGCCCACTAGTACCCACATAAGATAAGGTCAGTCAAATCTGAGGTTGGCACACACACATCTGTGTGTGTTACCCGTTAAAGAATAAGTCAGAACGCCTCGGATATGTATGTATCCCTTAAATGTATCCTAAATTTCATATGCCCACTAATACGCTACATTAATGAATTTCGATAATGTCTTTCATCGTGTCTGCTGTTTCGGCACGTGGAAACAAAATATATGAAATAATATACCATAACAAATTTATAGTGTTTAAAACATAAATAATATAGCGTATCTTGCCAAACAAGCGTCTAGTTAAGACAAGTGTAAGGCAAGATACTGGAGCTAGCTTTTATTGCCCATATAATAGACAAAATGAAAAAAAAAAACCTTCTGAGTTTCTTGTGGGATCTTCTCAGTTGAGGTCGTGTTCCGATCCGGTGGTAGTGTAAGAAAAATATTGTAACTGACAATTTGTAACTGCCCCGTAGGCCTATGCAAAATAAAGATGATTACGCAGATATTTAATTTCAATTTTATTTTTGGTATTTTTTTTGACTATGACAAATCAAATTATTTTATTAACATGTAATCGTTCCCTTGTTTCAGCTCCACCGGCCAACAAACCAAATGTCCTACATTGAGCTTGGTCAATATTTTATACGTGATTTGCCAAGTCGGTTGTAAGGGTTGCTCAGAATGGTCTCAAATAACGTCCACACGACATATACTGCTGTAGGCGATTGTGAAACAAATTGCAGAGGAAACTTACCCTCCAACTTAGTATTAGGATAAGAGAAATTTATGAAACAGTTTTGAAGTGAACATTCAGCGTCGATACGCGTAAAGCATTTATGTACCCAAGTTTATTTTTGTGTGCGGGAATTTTGGCCAAGATTATAATTTAATTGTATGTTATAAGCGGTCTTGCAAGATCTCAAGCCTTTGAATAATGCGAGTGTATTTTGCAATACAAGAGTGAGTGAGAACTCTGGTAATACCAATGTAAATAATTTGATGTAATTATAGTTTATTTTATGTAAGTGTAGAGTTTACTGGACGCACTGAGTGTTATACGAAGTTGTCAATAAAGTGTGAGTTTTATTACTGTAATAAATTATTGTTAATAGATCGATTATTATTACATTTTTTGTTTTAATTTCTCCGTTTAGTAAAACCTTGTAACTGTGTGTTAAAAACAAGATGATATAAAAAAGTGGGAAAAAATAGATATTAAAAGAAACTAGGCAATGTGTTTCTTATTAGATTTCATTTGAGGTTCAGTTCCGATCTTGTGATAGTGTAAGAAAAAAAAATGTAATTGACAATTTGAAAGTGACCCGCAGGCCTATAAGAAATAAAGACATGAAAATTTTTCGTTTAATTTTAATGTATAGGTAATTAAAACGAAACAAAGTAAATATTTTTCATAATATAATTTCATATTTATTTACAAAGTCAAAGCACATACAAACTTGCATTAAAATTTTAATATTTACATACATAAAAATAACATACAATGTTATATCCCAATGCAATGGAATTGGATAAGTTCAGCGCAGCTTAGACCGGTAAATTTTCGAAACTTTTAATGACAATGTAATATGGTATCTGTGTTTACGACAGTTTTCGTTTTTATCACTCAATAAGATGGAAACAGTAAATTAAGTACATTGAGCCACGTAAGTATATTAAATTCAATATTTTATATATCTGGCTATTCCTAATAAAAATACGTCCCGTTCATATTATTTGTAAATAGAAAACAGGCACAAGAGATGATTGACTGACTTCAATAGTACATACAGTGTAATTTTAATAAGACCTAAACCATGCAAGCCATGCAGTATAAATCCAAATATACGATCTTTATAAAATAAGACCTTCTAACTTGTGCTATACGGCTCCAAAAGCTTCTGAATACACATATATACCTACATAAATACATACCTATTTAGATATGTTTTTATGTAGGTTAAAGGTAATAACATCTAGCGTTATTATAGTTTTTACATGGCTTCAGAAAGCCACGTTAACGAGTCAATTTCTAAGCAATAATCAGTGCGTCTATGCCTTAACAATGCCGACGCTTCTAGCGACATCTGCGAAGGCAGCGACGGCGCGCTGGACATCTTCTTGCGTGTGCGCAGCGCTTAGTTGTACGCGTACTCGCGCTTTGCCTTTAGGCACGACTGGATAACTGAACGCCACGACGTAAATGCCACGTTCTGAAAATTGTGCAAAAATAACATAATGAGTAACACCAGCAATTTGCATCATTTGTAGCATATATACGCCAGGCAAGTTATGACAAGAGACCTATACCAAATTAATGAAAAACATATTAGCCATGTCAAAAATAATCAAAATATCCATTTTTATACATTATATTTAGAATATGAGATACTTAATTTTTTTTTTGTTCAAGTCAATTCATGTTGTGAAGAAATCCTTTTACAACCTTGAAATCCATGCTCCATTCAAATAAAATACATTTTATTTTATGGCCATATAATTATTTTAAAATGCAACAGTTATAAAGACACTTAAGAAAAAAAAATATGGCGGGAACCTAACAGAATTGCTTCTACCTAATTGAGATTGAAAAAATGACCGTAAATGAATAAAGTTAGGCTTAAAGGCGCAAATCAAGATCGTAAAACATTCTCAAATAATGTGTACCTAATTAAAAAAATGCTAAAATCTAATAAATGAGAAAGTAAAGTGTACCCAGCATTCCAGTCGCGAGGTCCACAGCTAAGGGCGCTTCTCCCACCATAACAGGGCAGATGGGATGGTCGTCGCCCGCGACCGTCAGGCCGGCAGCCTGCAGCCCGGCTCGGAAGGCGGTGGTGTTCTCGCGTAGACGTTGACGGAGGTCCGAGCTATTTTCCACTAAATCCAGCGACTGTAATTAAAGATTATAATATATTATAATACTTCATTTTACAAATTTAAAAGTTAAATGAATTTTAACATAAATAACACAAACACTAAACTATAAATAAATATGTAAAATAAGTGGACAAAACAAAAGGTTATCTCAAATGGCATTCCTACAACATTGGAAATATTAGCATACATATATTTGCTTCGATCAAATATTTGAACGAAGTATATTTGTGAAAAGAGCCGACAAGCTTTTCAGTCAACGGAGGCATATATACCAATTAAATAGACAGTTTTTTTTATCATGGCGACAAGCGCGCCATATAAATAATTGTCCAATAAATTTTACATTTTAGTTTTCTGTCAAGTAGTCTGGTATAGTTGTCTGGTTTGTAAGTGCAATACAAACTGGACTCGTCTGTACCTAGGTATTACAATGATATTATTATAAACAAATTCATGTCCGTTTAAAATTAACTGTCTAGCGTCTTTGGGCACACAAACATCATTAGAAAATGAAAGAGGTCTTTATTATAAGATCCTTATCTCTTTATAATCCACATCTGCTTCATTCTTTTTTCTTTTTGAAAAAAAACGGACAAGAGGAAAGCCTTATTTCTTTTTCTTTCCAGGTCTCGCCCTTTTCTCAAAACAAACAAAACAAAAGATGATAACGATGAATTACTCGCGATTTTTGTACCTAGAAGATAAATCTTTTCTAATTAAGTAGTTTAAATATTTACAAATTTCTTACCTTCAAAGCAGCAGCAACGACAGGCGGAGGAGGTGCATTAGAGAACAGGTACGGTCTGGACACGTTCCTCAGTAACGTAATCAGCTCCTTTGGTCCGGTGGTGTAACCACCAGCAGCCCCGCTTACCGCTTTGCCGAGCGTCGAGCAGATGATATCAGCCGCGCCCATCACACCACAGTACTCTTCTGTGCCCCTGGTACCATAAAGTATTAGTAGATTAGAAGTTTATGATAACAATGGGCGGTTAGCATTGAAAGCTTATGGCTTGAAACTCTACCTCCTAATTGGAGGGCTAGAGGATTTAGAAGAGGATTAGGAGTTTATGATAATATTCGGTAAACCCTGGTGGAACACGTATGGGCAGTAAGCAGTGACAGGCTTCCGGCCGTGTTCTGGTCCATGGTAGAAATATGACCTCTTAATCGGGGCTAGAATCGTAGGTACGTACGTCACTTTAATTATTTTAGCTGTTAGCACGTGAAAGAATTTCATAACGCCTGAGGGTTCATTAAAAAAAGTTTTCAAATATATGTATAGTCTACAAATTCGTACTCGTCAAGCGATTGACTATGGTTAATACCTAAAATATGCTACGAGCATGCTGTCCGCGTGATGGTAAAAAGGTAGGTAAACTTCAAATAACACAACGAACGAGTTCTATCTAAAGGCGACCGCAGATAGCGTATCGGTCGCCTTTAGATAGATACTACTGCTGCTGCCGAGAACTAAGGTAGTCGCCTGAAATATGCGTCTCGGCAACCACACCCTTCCACCGAAACGCAAATACTGCGTCATACTAGAAGTAGGCTTTGGTACCTTCCCGGTCGAACTTCATTTTACCACCCAGTGACAATATTGCATGTAATGTTTATCGATTACATACCGGCCAGTTTCACCAAAGAAACCAGTCGCGTGGCTGTCGTCCACGCACACCAGAGCGCGGTACTTGTCAGCTAGATTCCGCAATCCCTTAATGGGGGCCACAGTGCCATCCATAGAGAAGACGCCATCAGTTACAATCAGCTTGATACGAGCCTCGCTATGAGCCAACAGGTGCTCCAATTCTGAAACAATCAATACAATTTGGTCATATGTTACACGAAATCTGGAAAACAACGGGATGTAACATATTTATAATTTTAATGTTTTGGTGTGATGTAATTCGTCACTGTTACATGCAACATAATGCAATAATTTTCTGCATTAAATTATAATAATAGTTTAGTGGAGCAAGCTATTAAATAGTCCTTTGGGGTAGAGGCTACTCAAAAGGTTTACTCAGTAGACTAAATTTATATGAGTCACGTCATTTAAAATTGGTTTTACATAATTATGTACTTATATGTCCACATATATAGACATATCGCTCGTCCACGAAAATTCACTTGACAAGCGTCAGCGTTGAGCGCTTTTAGCTAATTTTCATTACTTCATGGCTTCGTGGCTTAATAGAATCAGGTACAGAAATTTGGTAACACGATGACACTTGCGGCGCAGAGGTTCAAATAAGTTATTATCAGGTGAAAACTATGCTCGTTAATATCCCATAGATGGCCATGTTTATCATGTAACGGGTTTGAATATTTCAAAGACCAATTTCAGAGGTAATACTGACGGAAATCTTTTGATTAATGTAGGAGATTGTCCACTATTGCTATAAGAAATATAACATAAATACACTATACACTAACCATTAAGATCTCTATGTGGATAACGGAACTTCTGCGCCTTGCACAGTCTAATTCCATCTATGATAGACGCGTGATTTAGGGTGTCTGAAAAAACCGCGTCTTCTGGCGTCAACATTGACTCGAAAAGACCAGCGTTTGCATCGAAACAGGATCCATAAAGAATGGTGTCTTCACGACCGTGGAACTTGGAGAGACGTTGTTCTAGTTCCTGAAGTTATGAATAATCAAATTATTATTGCGTTATTGTTAGTACTTTTCTTAGTTTTTATTAGGTGTTGGGCAAAATGTTCAAGATGACGATTTTTTATTCTTTTTAGAATTAATAGGTTTAGTAGAACCAATTTAGCGCAATTTAACGTCGTGTTCGTACAATTGTCTGTGGTACAAGTAATATGCATAGAAGACAGGATTGCGATAGGAACTAAATATATAGCATATAACGATTTGTTGAATTGAAAATTATGACAATTTATTTAATAGATGTTTATTTTTAAGTTTATATGGACTTCAAGTATATATATGTATGAAATATATACACTCTATATATAACAGTGTGTACGGCGTGGCGAACCCGTCGCCACGGCAAGCCTCGCCACGCAACCAATCGGGTTTACGCCTTTAGATATTTCACATCAATAAATAATCATTAGTACGTACCTTATGTATGATCTGAGTTCCACATATAAATCGGACGGAGCTGAGACCTGCGCCGTATTTCTTGAGGCCTTCTCTCGCTGCTTCCACCACTTCCGGATGATTCTGTTAAATGGAATCTTATCAATACAGCTATCAGTGTGATTTCAGCATCATTATTTTATTATTAAGTAAAATCAGAACTATACGTCTAAAAATTTATTCATAAATAAGATGTATCTGTGTTTCAAAATGTTTATTAATAGGTACTTATTTTTTACTATGTTTTTGACTTTATCATTTATATATTTCTTTCTTTTTAAGGAAACGTTCGCAAGTAATAAATATTTGCAATTATGAATATTAATGTAATTTTTTACTTTCGAAAGGAACATTCGCGAATGATAAATCTTTACACTTAATAATATTAATCACAAATAAATCATATAGAAAAGATGAAATATTAGGGATAGGTATAATAAAAAGTAAAAATACTTACAGATAATCCTAGATAGTTATTTGCGCAGAAGTTCAAATATTCTCCTTCGGCTCCTTGTACTCTCACCTGCGTTAATTAAACGAATTGTTTTTGTAATTAGTTACATATTCATAATCAATTACAATTTTAAATATTCTTTATGTTTAACTTCAAAATAACTGCCATTCAAAATAACGAACTAGCAAAGTAGCGACAAAGGCCAGTTATTGTTTTAAGAATTTTGAATATTCTATCATATCTCTACTAGGCATAAATAAGTTCACAAATTCGCAAATTCAAAATTCAGCAATTTTAGGTTAAATATACAGTTTTATTCTTAATATATTATTTTAGAATTGAAAACTAGGTGCTCTAACTACATTGTGGTTAATGGCCTTCTATTTATTATTACTATAACTCCATTTATTAAAGAGATAAATAAAAATATTAAGAGATAAAACAAAAATACGATAAAATAACATCCATACTATTGAGTAATAGTACATACCTACGTACTTATTCGTTGAAAAATAATACGGTAGCAGTATCTTTAATTACACCACAAGTATCTCCACCACCAGAGATTTTTGCAAAGATACATGATACAGTAACAGTTGACTACGATACGTGATACTCAAAGTTTATTGGCCCTTGTCTAATGTTAGGAGTGTTAGGCCCTTGATTGCTTACTTTGAAGTACATTCTCTATACCTACTTACAATTCGTGATACATTTTCATTTGTAACGGGTATTCGCGATTTGCAATTTTTTGCCGATATTTCGATCCTGTTGCAAGGATCGTGTAAGGGTTAGGTAGGTACATAATATGTACTACATATTATATGTATAAATTCCGCGATAACATTCGTTTAAAATATTACGTAATATAAATCGAGTTATCCTGTACGACAATAGTGAATCTAAATGTTTAACAAAGGAAACAACGAATTATATGAAATTGTTAAAAAAGGGTAGAGAACGCAAAAAACAAAATCTACTACATGGAAAATCAGTTTTTTCACTTCCGCTAGAAGAGATAATCTTTATAATAATAAACGAGACAAGCTATAAAAATTTAAAGAGACTAATTCAAATCAGAACAGGCCCTACTTATACTGTGAACGGAACGGCTGCTCTGGGGCCAAGTTCCACAGATGCGCCCTCACAGTGATTAATAAATTTTCCTCACTTTTCAATATTTTGATTGTATTATCAGCAAATTAGATATTTTTTTTAAGTAGCAAATAAGTTTTAAGTAGCAAATAAGAATGCAGTCCACCAGATGGTAAGGACCCACTGTCGCCCATGGATGTCTGTAAGCAACTTCATATAGAACAGAGGTTCTATCAAAAGTCATATCCAGATGCGTTACTACTCCCGAGGACAAAGATGGTCGGCTCATATATAAGTCTGCTAGGTGGTAGAACCAATATAGTTTGACCGGGGAAATACCACCGCCACACCTATTTCTAGCGTGGAGCAGTTCTTGCGTTTCGGTGGAAGGGTGTGGTTGCCGGCTCAATGTGGCGACCATCTCAGTCCTCGGGAGTAGCAACGCATCTATGGTCGACTTCATATAGAACCCCTGTTCTATATGAAGTT
>DWNE01007407.1:0-12281 GCA_018249875.1 Cecropterus toxeus | reverse complement strand
ACATTGCATCTTCTTCAGAGTCTCAAAACAATATATAAATTTTCTTCCTCCTGTCAATAAGTAAAACATTCTAAATTATAAAAATTCGAAAATAAGTTTTTAAAGAAATAAAACGTATACAAAATGAGGTCGCCACACTTCTATAGAAAAATATATAAGATATATAGTAGATCATGTAGAATTACACAAAATTGATTCCTTAAAAACGACTTATTTCATAACGTCCGTGTAATTCCTTGAGTAAACAGTTAATTATTTCGATTTCTCAATATAATTGTATGTATAATAGAACAATTGATTACTTACTTAATTTAAAACTTACATAATATTCACAAACTGGTACTTATAATTTAAAAAAAATGTCGATTTAGTAAATTACAAATATTACCCTCAACAGTTTGCAAATGATCAAATTTAATTCTAGATAATAACGTAAGCTCGACAAAGTCGAAGCGCTTTTCTATAAACAAAATAAAAATAAAATAACAAATATTTATGTTTCAGTTCTTAAAGAGAGAACTACATTTCCATGAACCAGTACGTAGGTACCTATCAAATAAACGGACGCTTAAACGTTCCGGGAAGTGTGGTACGATTTGCTGAACTGGAAACGTTTGCGGTACATCTACATATGTATGTGTAAATATAATAAAACTTGCGTGTATGTACAATGTACATCTACACTAATATTATAAAGAGGAAAGATTTTTTCTTTGTTTGTTTGAATTGAATAAGCTCCGAAACTACTGGACCGATTTGAAAAATTCTTTTACCATTAGAATTCTACATTATCTCTGATGAACATAGGCTATCTATACTAATCTATACTTCTATACTAACACTATAAAGCAGTAGAGTTTATTTGGTTGAACGTAGCGCGTTCTCAAACATTACACGTCAATATTCAGCATGTTATCCAATGTAATACGTTAGCTGAGATTGTTTATAAAATCATATGTCGATAAGTGATTTGTATCGCACCTTTAGTCAGATGCGTGTAAATATATCCAGAGTTATGGCTAGCTAAGCAAACATTACGTCAAAACATTTTTATAATAAAGGCCAAGTTCAATCAGATTGATTGTCTAACCGTCGTTCATCACGAAGATTTATAAGCGTAAAATGTTCATTGAATACTTTTATAATTTTTTTATGCGCTTGAATGTGCTGGGTTATAAAAATATGATTAGCCATGTAATCATTGTATATACTCCCATAAATTTGACATTTTGTATTATTTTTAGATAATAAGTCTAACCATTTTTTATTCGTATATCATAATTTAATTTTACCTAATATCATTATGTCCCGTGTGTGTCAGTTTTAAATAGCATCCCCGCCCGGAAAACACTTCTGACACTGTCACTTAAATACTTTTAACACATCGAAATAGCATTTCTCAGCTCGTAAACCATGTGTTCGTGTAAATAGGGCTAGAAACTTTGAAACGACGTGAATACAGCTGTAGTAAGAAATATTTTAGGTCGCGAGTGGCCAATGAGGTCAGCTTTGCGTCTTAACTGCAATGAATACTTGATCAAGACGTAGCCTACAGTTACGTTTTGACCTTTGATGCTCCTATAGATCTGTGCCCCTAGTACGATTTTTTTATATCTCAAAACGATTACCGTTAACTTCCACCCATCCCGTCGACGGGATGTACATACAGTAACGATGAAATTGAAGAAACGTAATGAACTCATACTAGGGGCTTTGTAGAATCAGTAAGAACCATAGTAATAAAATAAGGATCAACGAAAACGTCAAAAATGCTTAAATAGAAATCCAAGTATTTTTCATATGCGTCGACCATTTTAGTTCACGAGTGTAGCAATGCATCTTTGTATAACTTGAGATAATCCCCTACTAGGTATACTCCTATATGAAATTGCTTACAGTGTGTTACTTCCGCCCAGGTGGACAGCATGCTTATTTCCTGTGTACATCTTATTAAAAAGGACGTGTGCAATTGTTTGATGATAACGAGATGGTTTGATTTCGATCCTCTCCTTATAACCTTACAAACACATGGCGGAATAAGTAATAAACTTAACATTTTTATTTTTTCAAAAACCGATACCAATAACAAACTTAAGCGCTTATACAAGCTATGAAGTAAAGTCATTAGCGTGATTCAGATAGGGGTATAGCGCCATCTAGTTGTAACGCTGACAACTGCTTTCGTGACACATTTTTTTATCGAGTTTCAAACCACAACTATTCGAAAGAAGTCTCACTTCAAAATGTTTTAGTTCAGTAGTTTGTTTCTATAGCATTTACTTAAATTACTTAGATAACACTTTATTTTACCTGAAAATGAATTTGTTATTGTTATTCCTGCTTGAAAGTGTTAATATCTCTTCAAATAATGGTCATATAAATTTTTTATCGTTATCTAACAAATGGTCCGAATTTTACTACCATTTTATTCAAGGATATGGCGTATAAAGTGGACGGAATTGGTCGTAAATTTATCCAAATATGGTATTTATTAAATCTAATGTTTCATCTCTCCTACTTTTTCAATTGAAGTTAAATCTGACAAAATCCATTTAAAAATCCCTTTTTTAAGACTACTAGAAATAGTTAAGTAAAACGCAGAAATCAAGGTCTAAACTTTAATCACGAATCTACTGTATATAAAAATATATTTACGTACCACACACCACCATTTCTACGTAATTACGCTGATATCACTGTTGTATTGTGATCTGAAGGATAATGTATAGAATAAACTTATCCAAAGCAAACCAACTTCCTTATTGATAGCGATGCATCTGTGACCAACCACAGGTCTAATCTTATCTGAGGTTGATGCAAATGTCCATAGGCACACTGGCATCTTACGATCAAGTAACTACATATTTTTAGCTGGTAGTAGAACCAGTGTTGTTCGACCAGGCATTTTCCACCGCTACACCTATTTCTATCGTGAAGCAATTCTTGTGTTTCGCTGGAAAACTGGCGACTATCGTATTCCTCGATAGTTTCAAAGCATCTGTGATTGACTTCAAATTAAACCCTTATTCTATACGAAGTTGCTTACAGGCATTATTTCTATGGCGGCAGGACCAAAGTTTGCTACTTCTTTACCTACTATACTGTAAAAAAATAGGTATTGTTTGAGAAAATACACAGAGGAAAACAATAGAATTTGTCCGTAAAATAAACATAAAACCACGTGCTTAAGTGAAGTGGTAAAGTAGCTTACTGCTGAGTGAAGCAATGCTTAATCTACTTTCCGCCGCAAGCAGGGCCTGTAAGGGCTGTAAGTAATATTACTTGTATTCCGTATGCTTTTGTATGCAACTGTGCACTCTATTTTGCAGTGATAGCAAACGCCTTTTATATAATAAATTAATAATAATGTTTTATTACGTTAATACGGTTTTATTACCTTGTTATGTATGTATTATGGAATCTTTGAATTATTTTTACCCATTTTAAAACGTTATTTGTCAAAAAAAAAACTGTTTATTATCGGCTAATTACAAAAAACCTGTTTTTAGTTATTTGAGCTATTATTTATTATGGGTTATGCATAATTACAAAACTATTTGCGATTTGGAAAACATTTTGCCCCTATACTAAGTTGGAAACCCGTACTGGTTTTCCAATTAATCAATAAGGCAAAATAATTTAATCAAATATAAGTAACTATTTCAGTACGAACATTATTTATTACCGTCGACGAATAACAAGCAGACGAAAAAATCTTATTGTGTACCTTTATATGTGTACTATACATTTTTTTTCATAAATATGAAGTAGCAAACGAGCAAGCAGCCCACCTTATGGTAAGTGGTTACTACCGCCCATAGACATTTGTAAGCAACTTCATATAGAACAGGGGTTCTATATGAAGTCCATCACAGTTGCGTTGCTACTCGTAAGGACTGAGGTGGTCGCCTCATATAAAAGTGAGGCGGCCCACACCCTTCCACCGAAACGCAAGAACTGCTTCACGCTAGAAATAGGCGTGGCGGTGGTACTTCCCCGGTAGAACTACATTGTACTTACTACCACCTGGCAAAAACCTACATTAGGCTTATTAATCTATTCATTTTAAGCGACCGACTGTTGATTACCTTAATTATGTAGCTTAAAATGAATTGATTAATAATCCCAATAGATCCCCCATTAGGTAGGTAAGAATATATTTACTTAGTCCTTCTACATTTTGGTACATTCAGTCAGTGCGAAGGCGGATTAATTAAGAATGGAACGATTCCGTTGAAACCGGACGTGAGTGTCGTTTGTCGGCTGCCATTTCCGTTTTTTGTCGTGCCCGGTCGCACTAGTCCACAGACAAATATTATTACAGGAAGCCTCTTTCGACACGTTTTTGTTCGTTCCGCTATCAGTACCCGGGATCAACTAATCTAGGCGACCTTTCACGGTTATTTTGATCATGGAGTAATTTCATGAAACGAATTGATTTAGTTTATTCAAATTAAGAAATATAAGAAATAAATATATATATATAAATAAGTCAGGCTAATATGTTTTTGTTCGTTCCGCTACTAGTCAGGATAAACTAATCAAGCCCACCTTTGTGATTATTTGGATCGTAAAGTAATTTTAAGATACGAATAGTTTTTGTTTATTCAACTGATATGGGGTTTAATATGTTTCGGTGTAACCCATTTATATCCTACTGATGCTCAATTATTGTTTCACTAATGGGGAGCTCTTATTTTACCGATAAATTGTAAAGACACAAATTATGTAAGTATATTATTTAGTTATGATTAATTAAGGTACACATTTTTGAAATCTTAATAACTTTTTATTTCTCCAACACATATTTTGAATATGGATATTATGTTACACTCAGGTGGTTAGATGGACCTTAGAACTCTGGGCATGACAGAAAGCCCAAAACAGATCCGACTGGCAAAATGTTCTGGACCAGGCCAAAGCCCACCCGCGGCTGTAGCGTCTTAGATGATGATGATGATATTATGTTATCATTAATTTCAGTACATATTTTAAAAATCTTGAAAACTTTTTTTCTCCAACGCATTCCTAAAAAAAGGAGGCAGGTATTCAAGTTCCGCTCCGAAAGGCACCGACCTACGCTACGCCGCTGATTGCTGGAAACATAATGAAATGTCAACTCATATATACCTAACCTAACAGATGTATAAGCTCTCCAATTATAATCTAATACAATTGGTACAGCGGTAATACCACTACAGATCTACACGGCGCGATTCAATTGATCATTTAAAGGATACCTATACAACAAACTTGTATAGAACTGACCTTGTAAGCTTCTTTCAACTTTAAATTTATATACAACTAGCTTTTGCCTACGTTATAACATCTACCTGCATGCCAAATTTCAGCCCGATCCGTCCAGTGGTTTGGGCTGTGCGTTGATAGATCACTATGTCAGTCAGTCAGTCACCTTTGAGGTATATATATTAAGATAACAGTTACTTCATACACTCTGAGACTTTAAGTGTATTTTTTTATGTTCATAAGAAGATAGTTTTCAATTTTAACGCATGTTGGTACAAAATCGGACAATCGAATTCTTTTTTTTAACTCACTTCTTACTTTGTAACATATTTACTATTCATTAAAATTCATCAACGGTATCAAAAGTTACAATTTCAAGTTATTTAACCATTAGTACCGTGGGTAAAATCCCGTACAGTTAGTTTTATTATAAAAATACCCCATCAATACTCTTACACACGAAAGAAACAAGAAATAAGATACAGTACAACAAGCCGCAGTTGTTGAAGAATCGGACGAAACGTGCAAATAAAAGTTTGCGCAGATTGGCGTCTAGGGTGCCGTAGAGCTCACGAATAAGTTTCACAAGTCACATTACGAACTTGTTGTTTATCGGTATGTCCGGCTTAAATCAATTATAAAAGTTGAACAGATTCCGTATCGAGTTTCTAGGAACTTGGTTAAGTAAGCTACTTTCCGAGTACGCTTCGTATTTGGGTTGAAGATCTATATAAAGTAGACGCTGGCATATGTATCATTTTGTTCTTGCTGTTTCATTGAAATATCAAGCATCCAAGCATAAAGTTTAGAATGCAATATTACCTAAAAATGCGTTTATAATATAATATGGATTGAAGTAGAAAACGAGCATGCCGTCTTCCTGACAAATGGTATCGCTCATAAACATTTTTGTAAACAGCAACCGATTCTTATTAGACTAGCATCGATTTTATTTACCATTTTCAGAAGCCATTTTAAAAACACTTTTTTAATCCATTATACGCTCTAGTTTGTACAACAAAATCAACAGATCTGTATACAAATTACTCAAATCAAATAGATTATTAAAATTAAACGAAACAAAACAAGTAAACGCCTTTTATTGTTTCGAAACTCCTACCAACATTTTTATTTGGTAGCGAATAAACAATTTCAGTAAATAACAGATCCATTTTAATAACAGTTGTTCATTCTTTACAGATTAAAGATAAATCCTTAAAATATTGTAAGATGTTATTTGCTTACAAATATCTAAATTCTTATTCTGACCGGTATTAAGGCATCAGAATCCAGCGTTTACCGCCGTCTTCTACAGGTCATCAGTCCACCTAGTTGCGGGACAGCCAATACTCCTTTAGAGGAGGCCTATGTCCAGCCGTGGACTTTCAAAGGCTAATAGATAGATAGATATTAAGTACATTTTTATGAGTATATCGTATTTATATACGTTCTAAATTTTTCCCCAGTTTTTTATCACGGCCGCCCATTAACATCTATCAACAACTTCATATAGACCAAAGGCTCTAGCTGACATCAACCACAGATGGCTAAGATGCTACTTCCGAGGGGTAAGATATATATATAAGGTTGCCTCATATGTAAGTGAGCCGGCAACACCAAACAAACATTCAAGCGAAACGCAAGAATTTCTTCATGCCAGAAATAGGCTTGACGGTGATAATTCGCCGTTCGAACAATAATTCTACCATCCGGTAAAAGGTATCATAAAGCTTTTACGTAATGTATAATGAATGAATGTAACGGAATGCTGTGAACTAAATATTATATCCAATCTCGGGCGTAATCCTCTTGGATCAAGCCAACTGACTCATGTTCAAAGATGCTGTACACTCTATTCATCACTATTAGGAGCTTATATGATTCACTATTTATAGCCTAATGGTTGAAACTCGGCCTCTCTATCGAGGGTCTGAGCTTCGAATCCCTGGCGCGCACCACTGTTTTTTGTAAAATTATGTGCGTATTCGAATTAAATTATCACCGCTTTACGGTGAAGGAAAACATTGTAAGAAAACATGCACATCTGAGAGTACTCTAAAAAAAAGAGTTCTCAAAGGTGTGTGAAGTCTACCAATTCACACTTGGCCAGCGCAGTGGACTATGGCCTACAACTTTCTCCTTCTGAGAGAAGACCCGTGCCCAGTAGTGGGACAATAATGGGTCGACGGATGATGATGATTCATTCTTTATATGCTTTTAAGCACTTCACATTTATTATGATAACTACAGCAATGACACAGGATACCAGTCGTACCAATTTGACACGCAGAAATACCGATTTTGATAAGGTAAATCCTACTGAATAAATGAGGTTAAAATTTATACATATATACAAGACATACATACAAACATACATACGTTCGAAAAACATTACCCTCCTTCTAACGCAGTTCGGTAATGATACATACACCCCGCTCTGCTTAACAATATCCTTAAAAGCTACTAAGAAAGCGACGAACTTGACAAATGGGCTTGTTTACATTACAATACATTATTGACCCGTGCCCTTTCCTCCCGCCACGAATCACAAACAACAAACAAGATATCATCAGATCATAATATTCCTTTAATAATCCCCAGCCATTTTGAGATAAACGTTTGAAAAACGACATCAAAATGATAATAAGATTCCTTGTTCCTTTAGCATTTAAACTGTTTGTAAAGGACAGTCGTGATTCATAAGAATTGTACCGCGAATTTTGTAAAGAATTTCCTGAGCAAAGGTTAAAGATACAAGCTATTATGGCTTTTTATATTTAACGCGACGCTTATGAGCGACAAAGGGAAGTCATTTCATCCGTGTATTATATTGATGTCTAGTTCTATGAGTATTATTTTAGAATCCTCGTAGAAGTAGACATTATAATACCTTTAATTTACTATTTAGACGCTTACAAAAAGCCTTAAATTAAATTAATCATTATTAAAAAAATTATAAACACTTTCGTTTTTAACTGACTACCCGTTGTTTTCATATTTTTTTGAATGTTACTTGTTTTTTTAAAAACTATAAGATTTGTCTTAGTAAAAAACATTGTGCGCAAAACTTTGTTTTTTTGCGTCAATTATTTTTCTTCACTTTTGAAGCCTGTCTTTATTAATTTATTATTGAATAATATCAGAGGTACCTGTTTTCAAATTACTTAATTAGTTCTACAAGAAATATGACTTCATCTACAAATTCTAAGTTATATTTTAGCAACAATAAATAAATACCCACGGTGTGTTTTGTACGTATTTTACATACATTGTATAAGAGGTAAAACTATTACATTATGTACAAGAAACTAGAGTAATTTGTCAAATTATTATTAATCATTTGCTAACACTAAAGGCGTTATACTTTTATACGTTACGACAGAATCAGGTCAGTATAATTTTAGTAACAACACCGTTAAAATTAATTGAAATACGCGTCATAAACTAAACAACGGGCGATTGTATCAGCTAATTCAATGCAAGCTTTAAGGCTCTTGTCATCTTACCAGCGAATAATGAAAATGCTATCTTTATATATTAAAAAAAATATATAGCAACTAAGAATTGTTTTAACATTGATCTTTGTAACAACTATGTAACATTGATAAAAGTATTAAAATAATTTTATTTTAATATAATTATTAATTAACCCGACTGCTTTAAACTATTAATTGCCTTCATTTTCAGTTCATTTTTTTCAAGCAGTCGCTTTTTTATAATAGTATTCTTAACTAGATGCACCCCGCGGTTTCACCCACTAATACATATGACAAAAACAAACAATATGTTTGTTTGATTTTTTTTCAAATGTATAAGCGTGACGTTATACAGCCTGTAGTCTTCATTATTCAACACAAAAATATTTTTTAATTCGAACCAGTAGCTCCTGAGATTAGCGCGAACAACGAAACAAACCGCCGCCTCCTTCCCGTGGTCGCTTGGCTGGACGGCTTGGGCTCCCTCTCTTGCCGCCCGCAACCCCGGAAGCCCCATTTTAGTCGCCTCTTACGACGCCTCTGTTCGTCGTAGCCTATTCTGATCCCAGACCTACAGGGACACAGCGAAATAGACGTTTTTGCGTAAAAAAGTAACCAATACACATCCTCACAAACATTCGCATTTATAATATTATTAAGATTAGTAATTATTTAAATATATCCTTGTACCATTATTTATTCGCTAGCCATAGGAAAAGTACCTGTGTAGGTTATTGTTTTAAACGAGATAATTATGGCTCGTGATTTAGTATCAGTTAATGCCATTAACTGTACGTAAACATATGTATCCAATAATTAGTGTAGTCGATACGTTATTTATGCAACATTCTAGTTAATTTACCCATCAATATGTAAACGGAAATGCATAGAATTGAAGAGTATCTGTCATTATTTTTCACAAATTCTGAAGATTAAACGCTTCTATTTATGTATAGGGTAATGTTTTTTGAGCGTATGTATGTATGTTCGTATGTATGTATGTTTGTGTGTATGTATGTTTGTGTGTGTGTGTGTATGTTTTTATGTGTGTATGTATGTTTGTGTGTAGGAATGTCCATTCTTTAGCATGCTCTTACCCAAATGGCTTGAAGGATTGTAACATGTGACATATTTTTAGAATCGTCTCTTTTATCATAGTGATATAGGTTATTTCATTTTGAAAAATAGCGCCTGTGTGTCCGGAAAAGGAGGGGTGAAATGATTTTTCTATTATTATAAAAATATGGATGTCAAATGAAAGCTGTAAAATGAACCATTACAAATATATGTAGACATACTAACACTTTTATGTTAATATATAGATGTAAACTCGCGGTAAATAGAACATTTAATATGTTATAAAAATAAAATAATTTAAAAATAACGCAAGTTAAGGCAAGTCGTAAACTATGTACATAACAAATTAAATCATTATCCGATCGGTAGTAGTTGCATGAAAGTGTAACAAATATACATACCGCATGCTTATTGGAATACTAAGTTAACTCAAAAATGACGATTTTTGGGGTATTACAAAAGAAGATTTTTCAATGAGACCTTTTCGTACTTATATAAAAATAACAATTATTTAACGTTAGGGGGCCGACAAATCTTAATTTCAACGTAATTCAAATGGTAAACGGTAGATGGCGGTAACAGAAGCCTGTATTTGTACGTAACTAAATTTTAACTTATCTCTTAATGAGTCAGTGTTCCATTAAGCATGCGATTAACCGCACAATCTTTCCCGTTTATAATTATCGAATACTCATTGATTAGCTCTTCCATATCATTCCAAGAACGTTACTGGCATTATTTGTATATTATAAATATATTACACTTTAATAACACATCTTTGAAACAGAGTCTTTGTTTCCAACGCGTTAAGAAATGTTGTCCATTTATTAGTTTCTGTTCTCGCCTTTGACAATCTCGTTCTAAAGAACCCATATACTACTTTGCACCTACAGCTCTTACTCAGTTATTATCTTTACTTCAGTATATTTGTAGCAAGAAGTTGAAATGCTATTTATAAGAAACAAATTATTTTCTTCTGCAGAATATATTTTGACGTGGTTTAAAAAAAGGAGTAATGAAAACTGCTTATGTGGAAACTTCTTTTGTTATATGTATTGTACTTCTTATATTTGTATGTATGTCTAATTATTTGGCATGTGCTACAGTCCAAACTGCTTGAGATGTTTAATCCAATCCTAAAGAGAAGGGGTCTTAGGATTGGATAAAAGAAAACTGACTATATCTGACTATTTTTTCGCCGACCGTCTCTGTTGGACGTCCGACTTAACGCCATAGTTACGACGCCCAAAGCGTCAATCAATCCTAAGTAACAATCAATACTTCGGCCACACACTAACCTGAAAGAACTTAGATTAACTAAAACCTACATATCACGTTACACCTGACCTTTCTGCGTCTGTAGGGACGAACGGAGCCATTTGTGCATATTTTATCACTGAAAAATACGCTAGCACTACGCGAGAAATCAAGAAGTTTGGCAGCTAAATAATATATTGGCTGCCTACGTCAAACACTGCGGAACGATGTGTAAATATCTTTCTTATTCTTTATGATACTTACACTTACTTTTATCTTATCTGTTGATTAAGATACGCTGGTATATACCTATAAGGGCATTCAAACTCTTAAATGATAAACATAACATAAACACTTTCCACACTCATAGCGCCACAGTAGGATTTTCTCACGTGACGTGGGTGCCATAGACATACAAAGACGAACACACCCAGACCCAGAACAGAAATCTAAACTCTTCATTCAAATTTCTGTCCGGCCGGGGATCGAACCCGGGACCTACTGCGTGTCAGACCGGTATGGGGACCGCTCTGCCACGCGGATCGTAAACTCTAATAATTTTAAACACCATTGTTGTAGCAAAAGGCTTGGAGCATATCTTAAGCAAAACGGTCACTGTAACCTAAGAACTTGTGTAGCCCAATCGAAATATAAACTTTTACAAACTTGAAGTTAATGACGTCACTATTAAAAATAGCCCCATTAAATAGTCGTTCATATCACGCTGGCATATGCCTGCGTGCATATCTCATTCGCAAACGTGAAACAACCCCGCTGTCCACTCAAACCCTTTGCAAACATCCATTGATGGATTGTGTTCAATTTAATCCTCCATTTGTGTTTTTATGTAAATTTGATTTCATGGAAGTAACGTGTGTCTGAAAATTCATTAGAAGTAAAAACTAGAATATTCTTTGTATGTCACAAACAAAATAAATTAAATATGGTTTTTATATTTGGCGATTCTTACCCAATAAGTAAATTTTATAACAAAAATTAAATAGCTTGCTAAAATCACTTTGCGTCCCTGTGCGCGCGGCTTACACTACACGAAAACTATATTCAAAACGGTAGGAAATTAATGACACGCATGTGGACATGAACCACATTGGGCACAACCCCGCGTGACAGCAAAACGTCTCCTTTGATTGGCAAAATAAAACGCTTCAGCAATAAAACTAAAATCACATCACTTCATAAACACTTCAATCACCTCCTAACATA
>DWNE01007406.1:0-12283 GCA_018249875.1 Cecropterus toxeus | reverse complement strand
TTAGTACGACATGATTTTTTGTAGTGTTCGCATAAGGGTCAGAAAATTACATAGGCTACTTTTTATCCCGAAACAATTCGAGTTTAAGCGCATTTGAGGAACGTATATCAAGTATAAAGTAAGTATCAAATTGGATTGTGGAGTCGTTGCTCGAGTCGACAATGGTTCGGTTATATGTATGTCACATTACATTTTTTTTAAACGCGGGTGAAACCGCGGGTTCAGCTAGTCATCTATAAAAAAGAAAAAAAAACACGTTTATTGGGAGCCCCCTTAAATATTTATTTTAATCGGTTTTAGTTTATTTGTTGTTATGGCGGCAATAGAAATGCATCATCAGTGAAATTTCAACAGTCTAGCTATCACGGTTCATGAGGTACATCCTGGTGACAGACAGACGAACAGACGGACATCGGAGTCTTAGTTTAATAGGGTTCCGTTTTTACCCTTTGGTAGCGATATGGATTTCGGATTCAAATCCTAGACTTCAATTTCTGACTGTTCAATATTTTTGAGTGTCAGAAATTGTACATATTTCATGGTGTTGAAAAACATCTGGATGAAGCCAACATTCTAGGAAGTTCCCTTAATTAATCCCCTTAATTCTCTTAAAAAAAGTTGTAAGATAGGAACCAAGCCCAGTAGTGGGAAAACAATAGTTTCGCAAATTGTCTCATATATTTCCTCCCCACAATTATCGTCGGGAAGTAATCTATTTCCACACAATGTATGTTTGCCAATAGGAAAATTACGCGCGCCTTCAACATCAAGGAGTCTCCTGTTACCGCTTTAATTATTCTGGAAGCTCCCGTAACATCAAATATTGTCTTAATAACGTGGATTAATGATTTTGTCATTGTTAATATTCATCTTAATAGAAATGCTTGTTGTCGTCAACCAATTAGTGCACTAATTCTGGAAATGAGTCTTTTTAGTGGTAATAAGTTTAGGTCATAGTCCACTTATCTGATTAACTGCAGATCAATGGACTTGGCAGGTTTCATCACAAGTTATTCTTTACCTTCAAAACGAGTGATAAATAACTTTTTAACGCGCATAAAAATTGGATATTAAAAAGAGGTTTGGGGGGAAAATAATAGACTGGTTGGTTTTTAAATAGAGCCTTAGTTATGTAATTTGGTAATTTATTAAAAATAATGATTATATTTATCGGGAATGAAAAATTACACGATATTATTTTAAGTTATGTTTTTCTTGAAATAATGAAATCACTGTCAATCATGATGGTATATAGATAGTAAATTAAAATAAATAAATAAATAACAGAAATTGTGCGACGGTACTCATCTATTCGGTACTCATATTATTATTACAATCAATACTAGTGGAAACAGACACTATTATTACACTATTTTGAGGTCTGAAGTCCATGTTTCTGAATTCATTGACTCCATCTTAATGAATCCGGGAATTTAAGGAATTTTAATTTAGGAACAATCGCTGTTAATTCCAGCACCAAGACAGGTATTTGACGTTCGCCTATGTGCAAATGAATCAAGTGTACCTACTGTATCTTGATTTACTTTTTGTTATACTTCAAAATTAGGAAAAATGTTTTATGTGTTGCCATCGGATAACAGACAACAAATCTGTTGTTAAAATGAATATAGTTCGACCGGGTAGATTCTTGTGAGCATCTTGCGTTCGGTTGAATGATGTGATTGCTGGATTTTATTGAGATTGAGATACATAATAAATTAGTAACTAACTTCATTATGAAATGCTGAATGTAAACAATTTATGAAGTTAGGTATAAACTTCGTATCTTGAGTTTGGCAATAAACATTATATCCCGCAATCAGTTTGCACGGAAGCAATCGAAACAGATCACCAAAATAATACACGTTTCATTATCGTTAAAGCCTCCAAGATCCCGAGCTTATCTCGTAATGAGTCCGTGCGCTTCGGGAATTCCCATTTAGGAGGTATCAATGTTTACTAGTGCATCGCTGAGCTGTGATTGCCTCGGTCTGCGCATCGAATGGACCGAAGACCGAGTCGGAAACACACATAATAATTAATCTTAATTACTTTTGCTTTTGTCAGATGATCGGAGATTAAATGTTGCTAATGAAGAGGGTTTGGAGAATAAATGTACCTGTATATCATCATCAACCCATTATTGTCCCACTGATGGGCACGGGTCTTCTCTCAGAATGAGAGAGTTTTAGGCCATAGTCCAGCGCGCTGGCCAAGTGCGAAATGGTAGACTTCACACACCTTTGAGAACTCTTTTTTTAGAGAACTCTCAGATGTGCAGGTTTCCTCACGATGTTTTTGTTTACCGTAAAGCAGTGATAATTAAATTCTGATACGCACATCATTTGAGAAAAATCAGTGGTGTGTGCCGAATTTCACCCCTTAGGCTATCACTCAATGTAAATGACAGCAGTGTTAAGTGCTTCTGTGTTTTGGAATGAAGGGCGTGGCAATGGAAACATATTTATTAGAGGCGTTCTAACTTAGTCCTTTGGAGTAGCAACGCATCTGTGGTCAACCTCAGGTACAACTCTGATCTTATCTGGGGTTGGTCACAGATGTCCATGGGCGTGAACCATTTACCATTGGGTGAATTGCTGCATATTTGTAACTTCAATATTATAAAAAAATACCATGTCTGTCGTTAACCAAGTTATGCATAGAGTGCACGATTAATTATATAATGTATTAGGTTATGCATACAAAAAATATATATTTTGATGCTGAGCAATACAGAGCTGGGGAACAAAGCGACCACGTCTACGTCCACGTCTACGCAAAAGACGCACAGGTGGACCGATGACCTGAAGAAGATAGCGGTAAACCATTGGATTCAGAAGGCACTGGACCGGTTGGAGTGGCGCCGTTTAGAGGAGGCCAATGTTCAGAAGTGGACCTTGAAAGCTGATTGATAGACAGATTAATACAGAGCTGCTTCAACCTGATTGCTAAAACTGTTTCATCCGTTGGTGTGGAGATTTATGACTGGTTATACCAGATAATTCAGAACCATCTTCAGAAGCGGAACCATTGACTACTTCAGTCACGTGTAACACGGTAATGAGTCTCCCATGTGTTAATCTAGTTCATAAACTGTGTGCCAAATTTTGGCAAAATCCAACTATGATATAGTTGATTTACGTGAATACTCTTTCACGCAAAAACGATTAGTTGTAGTAAACACACACAAACATACTCACAAATCGCATTTATGACATTAGTAAAATATAAAGATGAAAAATGTCAAACTAGTTCATTGGCTGTTTCTTTATTTCCGGACTAAAGAACACAAAATGTTCAAGTTACCAAAATCCAAAAGCGACCTCTAGCGATAACATGTAAAATGGACGATGTATCATTTATGTACAAGTGCAAAGAGAGGAGTGTCAGTGGTTGGATGTAACTTTAATACTTGTCTCCAGTTGGCTACACTCCAAATGTAGACGATGTCTCACATTGAGCGTAAAAACATACGGACAGTTATTTTTAGATTTCACGCCGCGATTAGAAACGATAATGAGAGTTATATTTTTATCAAGTTGAAGTAGTAAACAAAATGCAGTCCATCTGAAGGTAAGTGGTTACTGCCGCCTATGGACATCTGTAAGGAACAAATAGAACAGGGGTCTGTGTGAAGTCGATAATTTATGCGTTAAATTTCAAGCTGATATTATCGCGCAATTGATACATTTTAATATGTTACGGGTACTCAAACCGGAACCTAAAAAAGAAGAAAAACGAACTAGAGGTACGGTAGATAGATCTGCCACTAGTGGTTGTGAACGGTCTTTCCCCGCTACCGCAGATTCGCCGTGACCACGATCCATGTAACTGGGTATATTCGATAGGTAACTGGGTAGATTTAGCTAACTGGGTATAATCGATATATCAGCAAAAAGAAATTCACCTCATATTATGAAACCTGTAACATATTACAATATTAAATATAAATATTTGTTGTTAGACCTGCTACGTTCTGTCTTGATAACTGTATGTACAAATAATCTTATTACTGGATGGCTTTGATATTATTTGCAGTTCTTCATGGGTCGGTGAGTGTTATAAATTATATCCACTAGACCAGAAAATTGCAATATATGCATTATTGCTATTTAGCTGCATAATGCTGTAAAATAGGTCAGGCGATGGCGTGTTCACGAGTCGTATGGTAAAAATTCATCACATCGCCCTTACGGAGTTTTTAGATTGTTTATGTCTATAATTTTAAATGTGTTGGAACCCTTTGTATTTTCACACTAGAGTCACCACCTCCACACTCGTCTGCGACTATAACAGTACTAGTCTAAGCTAAATAGACGAACGGGAGGAATGCGGTCTCCCTCCCCAGTCCCGTCGAATGCCCCGCTCTGGTCCTAATACCGTTCGCACCTAAATTTCCTAATCTATTATGATTTACTATTAATTAAATAAATAAGTAAAATTAATTTGTTGTAGTCATTCGTTTCTGTTACAATGATAACTTAAATATGTAAACATTTTTATAAATTATTAAGACAGAAATTTATTAAAATTTACATTTCATTGAAATCAACATTTCACAAAAAAACATTATTGCAATTTTGCACCAGTACTTGCATTCTTGTGAGTGACGTCACGTTTGACATTCGTCTAGTTTGGTCGGCTTGTAGTGATAATCACTGTTGTCGTCTAGTTCGAAGTGTGTGGCAAGGGAATCATTTATTCGAGAGCTTCAACTTACGTTTGAGGCGTTTCAATTTAGTTCTCAGGTGTAGCAACGCAAATCTGTGAGCAATCTGAGGAAAACTGATCTTGCCTTGAGTTGACTAAAGATTTCTATGGACAGTAGTAGCTATTGCCATGGAGTGGACTAGAGGCTCCTTTACTAAATAAATAAATGAAACAAATATTACAAGACAGTCTCATAAAACAGAAAAAAAATACAGGCATTAACCCAATGCCTGTTTAGATCAGTCGCACCGTTAAAGTTCTTCTTGTCCACATGTTTATTTCGACAAGACATTCTTATAAAAAAGAAAAAAAAACAGTTATTTACCCTATACGTCTTTTTAAATTAGTTGCCGCGTAAAAGATCTTCTTATCCACCTGTATATTTCGACCCCTAGAACGTAGAGAAAAACAATAACGCTGTCACAATGACTCTCAGCGGAACGCTTGCGGCGTTTCCAGCGGAGCATCCCTTAGTATTGATGTTTCGCTGTCGTAAAGCCTAATTGGATAAAACTTCATATATTACCTTTTGTTTTATTCCTTGCGTAATGCTGTAATGATGTCATTTTCAGCACATAATACTCTGTTCATATGCAATATTGTTCCCCAAAATGTAATTTAAATTCTGAGAGCTCGGATTCGTGCTCTAGGCACCTATTAGGTGGAATTAATTAAAATATTGAAGTAGATCGGATGGAATCAGAGGACAAAAGCTACTTATTTAATAAAATCATGTAACTTTGTAATATTTATATGGTAGGTAGGTCTATAGTTTTACTACATTTAGTAATGATTAATTTCCGTGTTGTTGCTTAAAAGCACAGTACTAAGGTTAAAGGTATTTTCGGGCTCTTTTCTCTTAATTTTGGAAGTTATATTTGATTACATATACATTAGTTTTTGCTTTAACATGGAATAAAAATGTACAACATATACAACATACACAAAAATACACAACAGTATCAAAGATCTGTACTTATTGTTGTAATAGTGATTGTAGCTTAAACTTAACATCAGTTGTACCCGACTGCGTCAAAAGGAGGGTGATGTTTTTCGAGCGTATGTATGTTTGTTTGTCTGTATGTATGTGAATTTCTTTGGCACGCCCTATAACCCAAACGGCTTGACAGATTGGGACGTATGATGTATCATTAGAATTGTCTCAGTTTGCTTGCTTCAGAGTGACCAGATCAGATTTTTTTTTACTATTACGACTATATGGATATCAAATGAAAGCTAGTAAATAGACCTATGTAAATATATATATACTTGACTATTTTGACAAAAACTCATATAAGCGTTAAATTAAATATATATCATTATCAACAACAATTTCGTTTATTGTCGAGTTTTTGTTTTAATGTTTTTAACGATGTTGCTGGTATTAATAAGAAGTAAGATAATATTCCATATCACAGTCGTATGGTAATCATGCGAATACGAAACCTAAGTGTCACTACGATATTTTATTTCATGTTTTGCTCATCAGGTCAAGGCTCGTATTATTTTATCTTCATACAACGCTTTTTAACTGGAACAAAGGCCTAGAACAATAGATATAGCACGAAAACAGCCTAATTTGTTGGCAACACAAAATCTAACCAAGGTCTTTTGAACAATATGTTCATTTTCTCATGAATTAAAAGCAGTTGAAAGAAACAAATGAAGTTTAGCTCTGAAAGTGTAACAGATTAATAGGCATTTCTTTTAATATATTTTAATTATATTATCTTCTAGCTGTGTCACGCAGTTTCACCCGCGTTTATTAGAGAACAATCTATTAAAAACAAACATGTTATATAGCCTAAAGCCTTCCACGATAAATTTTACTATTCAACACAAAAATATTTTTTCAATTCGAACCAGTGGTTCCTGAGATTAGCGCGTTCAACCAAACTCTACTGTTTTATAATATTAGTATAGATGAGTATATGACATGGTACGCAGCAAAAGTTTTATCAAATAATATTTTATTATAGTATAACACAGTTAATTATTTATAAGACAGTTGTACCTTATAAAAAGAACTTTTTTAATGGATCACCGTTGCGACAGCACTACTGTGACAATTTATAGAATATTTATTTATTTATTTATCATAAAATTTGTACTTATTACTCAACAAATATTACAGATTACTATCCAATTCGTTTGTAGCTTTTCAAAGCACTCTCCTGTCGCTCTGCGAATTTATTAATGTAAGACATCTATATGTTACCGTGGCGAGGCTTGCCGTGGCGACGGGTTCGCCACATCGTAAACACTACTAATATACCGTATATATACCATAGCTATACATATACTTGAAATATATTGAATTATTGTATTTAATGAAAATATATACTTATAAAATAAATAGTCATCAATATCTGTAGAAAAAATCTCATATTCAATTCTTTCGTTATGCTTAATAAACTGTGGTCTTGATTGAAGTTTGAGGTAAGTCTCGTATGAAAGCTGAACTACACTTACATTACTAAGATCAATGCATCAGTGATTATTTCCTATATGTCCTATATTATATCCAATTTTAAGTGAACGCTGCCCATCTGTAATCAACCTAAGATATGATCACAGTCTAATCTGATAAGATTAGATAGAGGCGTTACTACAGAAACAGAAACAGAAATTTACTTAATTCTGTTATTATTAGGCAGAAACAGATGTGGTGGTTACTGAAAAGGTTCAGTGACATTAATATTATGACGAGACAAAAAATAATAATATTTTTGTATAGTGTAACAAATCCAATACCCTACAATGAAGAATACCCTATATCCGATAAAAGCTTCGATGCTAAATTCTAATCTGGCAAAGCTAGAAAGTCAGGTAAGTGAATTCAGATTACATACATGCGACAGGGAACCAATTCATATGTAAAGGGGACGAGCAAACAGCTTAAGATGGGATGGAGCAAGTTGCAGTTTGTGAAAGGCAGATGGCGCCAGGTGCATAATGCATAGAGCGTCCCACGCTCGGACAGGGGATAAGCGGTGGGTACACATCAGGACAGCGGAAGCTATAAAGTCACACTGATAAGTACAGCTTAAAATCTTACTAATTTTATAATATGAAAGTTTGTAAGGATGTATGTATGTTTGTTACTGTTTTATGCAAAAACTACAGCTCGGATTTTGCTGAAATTTGGCACACAGATAGTTTAGAGATTAGATATACATATGGGATACATTACCGTGGTGAACATGAAGAGGGCAGAGCTGCGGGTATAAGCTAGTCATCTATATTTTCAGAGTTACCAAAATTATTCTCTATTTTGTACGATGTTACCTAAATGGTAAACAGTTTTTATGTAGTACAAGTAATTTTGCGAGGTAGGAAACAGTGAAACTTCTGTTTTATACTTTTAAGGTAGAAGTCAAAAATATTTAATTATTGTAACCTTCCAAGAAAAACACAAAAGCGTAACAATTGTTATTATAAAACGAAGGCGTTTCTATATGTGTTAATATTCTTCGTTTCCTCGTAACTTGTATATAAATTACTAGACATAATTTATTTATTTATTTATTGACACAACAACAGCATAACATACAGAACATTAATAGATTCTCGACATAAACATAGACCAGTATTCATGCCAATAACTGATGTGTACATCAGTTGCCAAAAAATTGAAATGAGAAACAAGCTTCCATTTAAGGCAAGGAACAGAGTAACTTTGACGTATGACCTAAAATTTTAACTGCCTTGGTCTTTCGCTTGTATGTAAGTTATGTGTTGATACGGTAAATTCAATATGGTTCTGTCTAGAAGTAGTAAATAAATAAGTAAATATAAAAAAAAATGTATTGATATCATACATGCATAATGGCGTATGTAGATGATCAATATGAAATTACAGAGCTCGATTATACGTTTCAAATATATCGATATTAATATACGTACAGTATTTCATTGTTTTATTGTTTATACGACTGTTTGTTTTTTTTTATACCAAACTTGGTCCAAGGTATGTATGTACTCAATAAATAAAATATGGCAAAGAATTTGAACATTTATATTTTTATTTGCAAGCAAGTGTACGTACGTACTTGTAAGACAACAGACCCTAAAAGAAGTTTACTTCCTCCTATTCTTTGTAAATGCCAAGTTTTACTTACTACCTCGTTTTATTTATTGACATCCGATTAAATGGTTACGTACTGAATATATTGATAGTAGTGAATCTCATCTCCGATTAGTTTTCACAATGAAATTACGCGAAAGCTTTATCAAAACGATTTTGTTATGGTAAAGAATAGTAAAAAAATAACGAATGTTCTGTAAATGTTTTTCCTGTATTTTTATTAACCTATACAACAGTCCTCTAATTCCTTCGTCCTTGTTAGCGTTATAAATTAATCACTATATTGCTACATTATTCATACATACTTAAGCTGATATTATCGCGGAATTTATACATTGTAATACGTATGTACGGGTAGTCGCGATATGCGGTTTATTAATTCTTTTTTCCGATATTTCGACCCAGTTAAATGGATTGTGATTACGGCGGGCTGCCGTGACCACGATCCGAGCAGAGCTGAGCCAATAAATAACTTTAAATTAATGTGATTGTAAAAAAAAAAACAAAAGCAAATGTAAACCACTGGAATCGTAAATATTTCCGGGATAATAACTAATTCTACCAAAGCAAATATTTTAACAAAAATGACATTTTTTATTGAAGTACATAATATATGAATATTTTATATTGATCGTTGATGTAGGCGTACCTGAATTAAATTACTATAAATCTCTCATGGAGTTGTCAAAATTGGATTAGAGACGCACGAAGCGAGTGCTAAATCAATATGAAGTTGATTTAAAATCTGACGCTATGCCAACTTAACGTAAAATCTAGTTTAGACTTTCCGAGAGCATTATGCAGTGCTCGTACCACCAACAACAATTCAGAAAGTAGGATAATAGATTACACATTACTTTGTAAAGTTTGCTAATTATCACAGTCGGGACTAACAATTTATTGACCTAGTTGACTAATGATTTCTTATTAAAGAGGCGAAAGTTTTTGAGGATGAATCGATGTTTGTTATTCTTTCAAACGCAAATAATACTGTTTAGATTTGAAGGAAATTTGGCACATATATAGTTTGTGAGCTGGATTAACACAAACGATGTGTTTTATCATTGTAAATATGAAATACAAGCTTTTAAACCCTTAGGGGTCGAATTTCTAAATATCCTTTCTTATCGCTCACTTAAACCATCTAAGTTTCGGTTGTGCGTTGATATATAAGTCAGTGAATCGGAATTGCTTTTTTTATATATAGATTAAAACGCATAAAACTGAAAACCGCAAGCATAAAACGCAAAGTAATAATATAAGAATCCAGTCTAATACTATTTGCCACTAATTGGTTACTAAAGTAGTAAATCCACAACGATTAACTTATATAAAGATTGTTTAAAACCAAGCCAAAACCATGTAACTCAAAGTATTATCAATATATAAAATCATTATTTGAAGTAAGTAATAAGTGACTATTCGGGTCCTTTTAGTACATGTGACTTATTAATTAGCAATCACCTAGCTAACTCTTTAAATAATTCAATAATAATATTTCATCTAACTAGGATAGTTATTACCATAGGATTTTTGTATTTTTATCGATTTTTCACTCACACCGTTCTTTTTGTCTTAATAGGGAATTTAATATACAGGAGTAGATGCAGTTAGTATGTATTTATGGAATATAAACGCACAATGCTCCAGAAATAAAATATACTGCAAACATGCAATAAATAGCTTGAATCTCATTCGAAAGGAATTTACACTGAAGCCTAAGAGGTATCTCATTGGCCTAGAAGCTACTTCTTTCTAGTTTTGATTCTACTTTCCAGGAAACAAAGACGTCATCATCATTCTGCCAGGGGGTCGTATTTAAATTGAGAAAAAGAAAAGAAAATAATTATAGGAAGATAAGAAGTCCATATTAAGAAGAATGAAACGTAATTTTCAGGACAGGTCTCTAATCACTTATAAATTATATCCACCCTATTTTAACGTTAGGACCACATAGCGAGACTCCGATGTACTTGACAATCTAGCTGAGACGATTATCCTTCTATCCCTTGTTGATTGTAAGACGGTTCTATAGTGGGAGCGGGAACAGCGGAGTTTCTATTGTAATTAAACACCCATTTAAAACTTTCCAAACTTACTGATTGATTTCGGATTGTACGAGTACCTGGAATGAAGAAAATTACACATTTAGTAACTTATACTATACACTTATCCATGTGTGTTAGAAGGAACTTACATGATATATTCATCAGTCTTCTCCAATTATTTAAAATGAACATGTAATGTCATGGGCGCAGCTAGGTTTATTAAGGGGCAGTCCAAGCAGCCGCGAAAAAAAACGCCGGTTAATTATTGAAAATTCTCCTTGACTTATGCTAAAGGGAGGAAGGGAAATGGAAGGTCCATTAACCAAAAAAATCAATACCAATAAATTAAGTCTGAAATTGGTGTACAAAAACAATTAAGGTCCGCCGGTTTAATAAACATCTTTTCCTCTACAATACCCGTACGTATTACGAAAGGGGATGTCCTGAACAGGAGTAGTACAAGAATATGTACGCACATGTTTTCTTGTTTATAAGCTTTGGATAGTGTAAAAAGTATTATGAACCTGTTGTTGTCTAATTAACCCAATAAAAGAACAAGCATTATAACATAGTTTTTATTAGACTGAAAGGAGTCTCTTTAAGAATATCATTGGTTAGTAGCGAGCTCATTGGTTTAGAGACTTTTGCTTGATTCTTATAGCAAAAATATCTAAAACCCTATTATGCTTAGAGACTCAAAAATTACCGTTATTGCACACAATTTCGAACGACCTACATAAAGAGATGATTTAGTTGTACCTATATGTAAAGTTCGGATAATTCTCGGTTAGCGAATTCAACGGAGCATAAAGCTATAAATTTCATACTGAAATTTGGTAAAATTTTAGATCATAAGTCATGAATAACATGACATATTGGTTATGCGATGTTCGGGAATGATCGATCGCTTCACATTTACCGGAAAAATGTCCAAACTTAGGTGGAAGATCGATGCACTTTTATTCTTGATATTTCCTCATTATTATGTATGGTGTTGAGTTTTAAATTTTCAGAAATTATAGAACCATTTATGATTTTACGCCAGTGGCAATACATCTATTTCTGCCTATAACGTAGAGGATTAAATTGGAATGTCCCGGATAAGAGGCGTTCCAACTTAGTCTCAGGGATAACAAAGCATTTGTGATCAATTTCAAGTGAGACCAATGGTATTTATGGTGGATTTTAGATATTTATGGGCGGCAGTGGCCACTTATCATCAGGTAGACGGCATGCTCGTGTGTGACTTCTATATTATAATTTATATAACCTAATCGTTTTTTTTTAATGTATGATATTGTACGTAACATGAAACATATTTCTAGCGTGAAGCAGTTCTTGCGTTTCGGTGGAAGGATGTGTTTGCCGGCTCACTTTTATATGAGGCGACCATCTCAGTCTTCGGGAGTAGCAACGCATCTGTGATAGACTTCATATA
>DWNE01007405.1:0-12283 GCA_018249875.1 Cecropterus toxeus | reverse complement strand
AAAACAAAATCGAATGTGCAATATTAAAAAAAACTACTTAAAATATCGTAAAGATTATCATGCTCAAAAAAAGAGTACCAAATAAAGTATTTTATCCAGGTAATGTTTTTAGTATAACTCTAGTTCCGATTTCATTATATGAAAATGCAACTTTAAATCGTTCTCCTGGAAAGTAGTCAATTTGTAGATTCGATACTGTACGTTGCGATGGTCGAGATAAAGATACCTTTTTAGTACCTACTAAAAAGGAAGAATACAATAAATATCTATAATACTGGTTTTGTGATAAAACAATAATTTTAATAAATATTTCTATTAAATTAATGTAAAATATTTTCGTTATGAAGCACGTATTAATAGGATGTTCATGGAATTAATAAAAACGTAAGTTAATATAATGACCGAGTGATTGTTGTTAGGGAACAAACAGTTCCATAAATGTCATTTACAGCCAATAATGACCCGAGGCACGTATTTTCGGATAAACTACATAAGACGTCGCCAATCTTAATTGCGGAATGGGAGCCTCGCGGTCATTACGACCGCCTGCACTGTGTTATTTCGTGCGTCCTTCATTAGGAGGGTTGAGTCAATGTTGCGGTTGATAGAAGAAATTGCTTCGGTGAATTGTTTTCCGTATATATAGCTAATAATAATAGCTGCTATAACCTTAGAGTCTTATTACAAAATTAAATTTAGTAATTGTTATAAGTTTTAAAATAAAACATTTAATTCATTTATATTCTTTACAATTATCTAAGACGTATTTTGAAAATTAAATAATTATATTAAGTGCGTTTTTTGCAGCGTATTAATTTTAATTTTTTCAACCTATTTATGACTTACCACTTAATGCATAGAAATATGAAATTTTACCTTCACTTTTATTTGAAAAAACATTTATAATACTTTGATTATATTAACATTAGTTCTTACTTTAAATCTTATTTATAGATAGGATATACTTATATTCAGACATTAATTTATAATTATTTGTTATGGAGAATTTATCTCAAAATCGCTAGTGAAGCAATATGTTTTTCTACCTTTTCTTTCTCTTGATATGTTTATATGCATTAACACCGCTTTATGGCCCAGATAAGCATAAATCCTATGGTAGGCGGCTCACGGGGCGCAGACTCTACATCCCACTCTATTGTAACTCCGTTGAACGTATTTATGAGGCACCAAATTGTGTAAAAAGATAAACATTCGGGATTTGATTGGTCTATCCTGCGTTTTGTTTTAGACGGCCATTTTTGTTTGAGAAAAAATCTTAATCTTTTATTTCTTTATCTTTTGGTTAAATTAAGCTGGAGCATAGAATCATTAGGATCATAATATTTATTATGAACAATAAAATAATATAAAGAGTAAGGATGACTAATTATTTTGTATCTAGAAGAGTCTTTACTGAAAACTATCCCCATATTTCTTCTATCAACATATGCTTAACTACAAAATGTTTATGATAACATATATGGCTTACTTAAATCGTGCTTACGTTTGGAATATACTACCAAAGAATATATTTCCAACTTAAAATACGTTTTAATAAAAAATAAGAATCATCTCATATATTACAGCAAATGCTTATTTTTAATAGGAACTAAGATAGAGTGGTTACGCTCGTATATATCGTAATATCGAAGAAAAAAGCTCACAAAATTAAAATAACAAGCCATAAAAGCTATAAAACACATGCTTGCTAGCAGGCTTTAAACATTTATTACAGATATACCGAAGCAATTTCGGTGATGCAACGTTGCTATGAACGTTTTGGAATAATGCATTGGATGGGGAGACAGCTCCGTTTATTTTCTTGATTCTAAATTTCTTTTCATATTTTAGCACAACTGTGTTTTTGACAAAATTTTACATTTTATAAATTAACGTAATATTAGAATACATTTATTTTTCATACAGATGTACGTCTGAACAGATTCCCGTTCAGACGCAAATCTGTAAAAAAATGTACAATTCTGATCGACGAAAAAGTAAACATACGAGTCTCTACGTGATTTTTACTATTAATTTCACAGAAAACCGTGCTTAGTAATAATAACAATAATTATTTATTTATTCAAGTAACCAGACTCAATAACATTTATCTTAGTTGCGAGTACAATGTTTTATTATATGCATTTTTATGCAATGATTAATATATAGACAATCATTTATAATGCTAAGCATGGTTCTTTCTAAATAAGGCCATAATACAAATAACCCTAAGATAGACTTATAAGTAAGTAGTAATTATTACTACTGTGTACGTTTGTTAATTTAGACGTGCACATTTTAGTCTTTCATCAATTCCATCAATATAATAGGTTGGATATCTCCGTGATAAGATCACTGTTATTCAGTTTAAATCATAGATTCTATTTATTACACAATTCAAATTTAATAAAACTTCCTGATATCTCAGAAGTCTCATACCGCGAGAAATAAGAGAGAGCCGCGTTAAAATATAAATTGTGCGTGTTTGCTCGGCAGTTCCGCGCACACGTTACTTGTTTATCCTTTTAAGGGAAAGTTCTCATTCCAGACAACTGCTATGATTGCTAGATAATCGCTCCGGCATTCGCCCCACCCCTTACAATTTGCGAAAGACGACGAAAGTGCCGTATTAAGGAGGCTCAGGTCAAATTACATCGGATGCGTCATTAAGTGTTTTCGCGAAACATTCACGCAAATGAGCCCCGATTTTCAGAGCAAAATGAGTGTTCAAATCTTTAAATTGTACTTTGTAGTATAAAAACTGTAGTAAGAGTTCTTGCGGCTTAAGAAGTAAAGTATATAGTAGGAGATTTTTAGCACTCTCAAGAAACCTTCCAGCACTGCCTGAATTATTTATCGCAATTATTAAAAATCGCAAATTAACGTCTTAATGAATGTTAAATTAATGTTTAATTTTAATTTTAGTAACAACGGCAAGCAAAAACCAATATGCATAGAAAGAAAAATATATGTTTGAATAAATATATCGCAATAAGATATTTCTGTGTATACGTAATATTTCTTTATTTAATTAAATTAAAAACGTATCTATGTCTCCGTCGTATGGTTTACGCGTATGTTTTGCGTGTTTTGGCAAAGTATCAAAGTATTTTTGGCTCGCATTGCACTTCATGAATGCAGTCGCTTGTGCATCTAAAATATATTATGATTATGACCGCTATCCTGCATTGTATTATTACTTTTAGTCCATATATATTAGGAAATAGGATCGATATCAGCTTAACAAATGATTTTCATTATCGTTTACTGAATTGCTCATATAATTTAGATTTTGGCACTGAAAATGTATTCATAAATAATTTTTGAATCGCCTATGACTCAGTTCTACACTTTGAAACATTACAAGGATTTCTTAATTATAATCAATAAAGTTTTTCTAATACTTTTTTCTATTATTTTCAGATTATTGGAAAAACAGCATTTCAAATCTATTTTTATAGAAAAAACAAGCATCCGAACGCAACGTGACAAGCAATACAATAAAAACAAAAAACGTAACATAACATATTGCATTAACAAACCAAGAAACGAAACAAAATTGAAAACAAGCCATTGTTATGTTATACAGAGGTTCTAGGAGAAAAAGGCAATCTACATGGAGGGTTCGCACCGGACGCCTAAGATGAGGAAATAAGAATTCATCCTTTCTCGCCGAGGGGAGAAAGGGGGTAAGGGAGCTGGGGGCCAAGACGGACGACGCCATTCCAAAAACCCATTATACGAGCGCTGGAGCTGTTTTCTATCTTGGAAAAGGAACCCGCGCCAACCCTCCCCGCGCTCCTCACCCGCCCCCGGATTCCCAACTTTGTTTATGAAAATTACCCATTAAAATAGCTATGAAAGTAACGCTTTTCCACTCCCGAATTAATAAGAGAATTGATATAGATTATTTTAGGACCTCTTAGGGTTTTGTGCCGCGGACTTGGAATTACATTTTTCGTTATACTTTTGATAATAATTTTAATGAAGTTGTATTAAGAGTTTTGACTTTTGTTAATTTACTATATTTAATGCTGTGAGTTTATGGATATATTCTTAATTACATTATTGACACATTTTAGAGTAAGGCCTTCTATTCCTGACAAAGAAGCTTCATCATGCAAGATTTTAAAGATCCCTGTTAAAATTATAAAGGAGACATTTATTTATTTAATTAAATGTTTAAATTTACGGTTGTTTAAAAATGCATTGTATTTTAAGCCCCATTCGGAAATGATAATAAAATACTTATTCAAGATTACGTTCAGCGAGATTTATTTTCCTCTCACCCTACTAAGATTTAGAGTGCCATCAGAAATTAAATTAAAAAACAGAATTATTACACTTGAACCAAAATTTAAATACACATTACCGCTCTCCCCTTTTTATTGAGAAGTAGAGCGCCTTCTTCAAACAGTTATTTCCATCTTTCTCCAACATGTTCATATTGAATGTGCTGGAATGGGACAAAAAACATTCGTAGCTACTGCTTGTAGCTCGATATAAAGAAAGATTATCCGAAGCCCCTAAGGAAGTTTGAAATTGCTATTGTAGCGAAAAGGATTATATGTTAGTGCTACGCCGTAGCGGGTCTACGTCGCAGCGGGGGCCGGATTCAGAAGATTGTGTGCCGAAGTTTTATGTACCTATATTGGTTTCATTTCGTTATTTTGCTCATCTTACGTTATAAGTTGAATAAATACGAGTCCAAGTATATATAAGGACAGGTTTATTTTTTTTTTAATCATGAAACATCGATACGCTTATAACAAATGTCTCAATCTGAAACAAGTATTTTAATATTTATTATTCAGGTAATCTAATCATAATTTAATTAAAATTGTCATTTATTTTATTACGGAAATTCTAATAAAACAACGTCTTATTTAAGCAAAAAATATCATGCGAACTATCTTTTTACTATGAAAATTATATATAGTCTGATAACAAAAGTCATAACAATAATAAAGGTTCAGCACTCTATACAAAACAACAGTTTCTATCTAACGTAATGAAAACAGATATCCGGCGGCAGTTTAAAACGTAAAATAAACAATTCGATATCGCGACAAAGCGCAGGCAATGCCGACGAGCCGAATTAATCCGGTTAAATCCAGTTGGATCCGGTGAAATCCGAGCGGGCTGGTGGTGCGATACGCTACGCCTAGCTGTGTGTTAATCCCTATTTTAAATTCTGATAAAAGCCGCACCTGTATTAAACGGACACTAAAGTTAATATTAGGATTTCTGTGGTATATGATGGTAATTCAGATATTGTTTGGGTTGTTTTATTGGTATATTTTTATATCAATAAATCACTTTATTCATAAAAAAGAGAATTTTCATGTCTACTTTCTAGGCTAAAAAATGATCCATTAGGATGGGTATATTTACATACACAACTGATTATATTATTGATATATCATTTGTACAACAACGACTACAATGTAATAGTGATGCTGCGCATTCACGTCGATATAGCACTGAATGAGTGATGTCGTAGCTTTGTTTTAAGCGAACGACTAAACAAAGTAACCTTAACAAATTATCGAGGTGAGACATTACAAATTTACATATCGCACCATCACCATTACGTTTCGTATTGGGGGTCGCATGTGCGCATAATCCGGCTTGCATAACGAGATCGAAAATGAAACATAAATTGCTGAGACGGACTACGGGGACGATTAAACCCATTAACAAGGCGCACGGGTCAGAGAGGCCCACGAGAGTCCCTGTCCAATCAACGAACCCTTTTACGACGTTACCAAAAACAACCGACCCTCACCGAGATATATCAACCTGAGATATATTATCATTGTCGCGTAGGCCTCTCTACGCTGGTCGGTGCGTATCGGGATTCATGATAGGGCACCCCTATACGCCCCCACTTCCAGATATACGGTAACGATCGCACCACAATACCATACACAATAAATATGGCGTGTACGCGGCTCCATATGCCGGAGGCGCGTACAACCAGCCAGTACCAGTATTTGTATTGTTTATGCCACATTAAATTGTTAGAATGTTGCCCAGTTATTGCCAAAAGCGTATTTGGTTCGCGTATCGTTATGTAACTTACGTATTCGTGGGCGTAAATTGTTTCGCCCTAACGTTTATTGCTATTTCTTGCTAGTTTCGACGTGTTTCATATAATTTGATCGTAGAAATTTAATGGTTATTTGTTCGTTGTTCTCTTATTACAACTAAGTAACAATTGTCTACAGTCATTTTATAGAAATACTAAGTTAAACAATAAACAAGTATTAACGATAAACGATATTGATCACAAAATTAAGTGTCCACTAAATTATACTCAAAAAATAGTCTCCCTTCTGACTATTAGTGTAATATAATGAAGTGTATTTCAAAAATACTAAGTAGATTATTTCGGGCATATCCCATTAATAGGATAATGTCACGCAAACTGCAGTTGTACCTACTGTTTATGCCATTAATGACCTATACTTACATATTTTGACAATTATCCATATGTAAACCCATGTAAGTTGCGCTTAAACCCATGTAAGTCCTCAATATATCAGGCTTTTAATTAACCTCTCACTTACGTATTATCAGATATTAATGAACCATTTAGAATATCACAAAGGATTGTAGAAAAATGATTCGACGTATTTCGTTCTTTGTTCTTCCAATAGGTGAATAACAAGAATATTTTGTATAATCTGATGTAGCGTTTTTCTGTCTAACATCAATATTTACTTAAAACTTTTGCCCATTGGCAAAAGCTTCTATTAGGAGAAGCCTATATCCAGGCGTGGACTTTAAAGGGCTGATGGAAGAACTATTAGTAATATGTATTACTAAAAGAATTTTTATACCTTTTGTAAATTTACCAAATAATTTTCATAGTAACTTTCACTGAAGTATAACTAGATCATTAATCGCATAACACAAACAATTGCTGTTAACATATCAGTACAGTTATTTCACAACAGTTTGGTTGCTGTCAACTCATAACAATATTTCCACAAACAGTTGTATTCTGTTCAAACAGCGCGATAGGCAACATCGGTAACCATTGTGATTCGCTTGAAATGTGTGCACGATTCTGTAGTGTGTATGTACACTCCTTGGTAGTATATTGTATTTTGAAGCTTTTGGTTCTGGAGTTACTAAAAGATTAAAAGTAACAAAATTTTAAGGAAGTTACAAAAGTAAGAGTCAAGTTTGTACAAATGTATTGAAGTATATCAAAAGATTTAATTATTTTAAAATATGTCATTAGTCAATTTGAGGTCCAAGTTTCTTTTGAAATTTACAAAAGTCTCTGACTACAAATTGTCAAAAATTCGATTTTGTCTAAAAGTAAATTAATAATAATTATTATTTTACAAATTTTTTTAAAGTATACGGTTAGCTAACTTGTTAACTAAAGTATTATAATACAAAACGTTACAGTAAATTTATGATTTATTTTATTACTATAATGTCAAACTTTAAAGTATTTTATCTTACGTTACAATATTTCCTGCGAGAATCATCGTAGAAAATATCTGTCCAGCCAGCATTTGCTGACATAATATATGCGTACGACATCCGGGGAAAAGGAAAAGTATCCAGAGATCCTGTATTGTCTTATAGATGAAGTAACTATCGATAAAGCGGGGTGTAGCATCTATCGAACGACCTACGCCTACCTTATTTCAATATCAATGTCTCTCCGTAAAGGGACCCTAAATATATATTTATTTTACCTGATCCTTTACTATGGATATTCACTCGCATGGAATAGAATTTTGAAAATATTTTTGAATGATATTTTAATCGTAATACAAATTTGTTTTATTTTCTCACCTTATCTAGCTATAGATATGTGCATAATGAGTACGTGATACTGAAAAATAAAAAATACCAATATTTTGATGTTATAAATGAAAATCCTTTTTTCTCAATTTCACTGTACAAAATTTCCTTTACCAAATATTAGAGATGAAATAACATTCTCCCATAAAAGCATCTAGACTGTATCTAATTACGTAAAGACGATTGAAAGAGATATCACAAAGCAATCGTGTTGAGCGCTCTTTGCTTACAAAATCTATTAAAGATTTTATATGTCTTACAGTAGGTTTCCCAGTTATCCTATTTGGCGTATGCGAACCAGTAGTTCTACGAGGCCGATGTGCCGTTGTTACGTAAAGTCATAAAAATAAAGCATTATTCAACAAGCGAATAAACGTCAAAGGGAACGCCTACTTGGAATAATTTTCGCTTGAACATCCGAAGAACATTTCAATGCATAATGTTGGTGGGAATACGGAATTTATGATAACACGGTACCTGATAACAAGGTTTGGATCTTGTGGCGGATGAGTGTGGAAAAGGGCTAACATCTAGTTTAAAGTACATACGCTTGTCACAACGTACTAACATTTTTTGTGTCTAGTACACACAGGATATAAACTTGGAATAAAATGTAATGCATCTTTTTTGACAATTATTACAAAGTAAAATGGGAATAAAAGTCTTTTAATAGTTATTATCACATTAAAAAGTATTTCTTCTGTAAACCTACTTACGTTAAAAGTTATTTACTATTTATATAGCCATTTTAGGTAAAACACATCTTAATGTTTGTTATGCGAATCTTTGATAAGTAAAAAACAATTACGGAGAATTTAATTGTGAGTAATTTTCGAGAAGTATCTTTTATTACTTATATAATAATAAACTCAGAATAATTAAGTTAAATTAAATTTAATTTATTAATTTAAATGGTCGTTTTTGTACAGCTTTGAACGCTTAATTAATGGTAAATGCTGTTTATTGCTAAATTGATTTATGTTGAAAATGTACTTGGAATATTATTTTACCTAAATAATATTTTTCAAAGGAGAATACCTTTATAAATTTATACAAGGAACGCCATCTAGATGCACAAGAATACAGAAAATATTCTTCATTATAGAATTTCACCATTTTGAAATTGACATAATCTACAACCACATTCATATTACGACTAAGTTTAAACATAGTTTTGCAACAAAACTTAAAATAACCATATAATGGATAAAATTGTAAACATTATTTTTCGATAGATTACGATTAGATAGACAACGAATTGTATTTTGTACTACCTTATCTATGATTTTGTATACTATATACCTAAATCACATTTAGGAACACAAGTCATTAACATAAGCGAAATCGGTATTTATATTACAATTATACCTACGATCATTTAGAGACGAGTACGAGACAGACCGAAACAAATATATAGGATACGTAGAATGGCGCACGGACCATCGTCCAAGCGCACCCATGCGTGTAACTACCGCCGCTCCGTTAAACACGAATATCTCTATATTTGATACACTCGGACTATCGGAGCTCTATCCGTAAATATAAGCTTTAAAATGGGAGTTATGGCTTCATACGACGCAGGGGAAATTTAACAACTTACCATATTTGCATCGCTGACCCTCCACCCTCTGGCCCTTCGTGCTGTTAATGGTACATTCAAATAATATTTGCATCTAATTGTAATCCATTGTCCTTCATGGGAACGGTCAGCGTGGATCGGAAAATGAAATTAATATTCATATATGTGCATGGATGAATATACACAATAATGAAGTAAATTACTCTTTATTGGAACAGTGATTGCGATTTTACGATTCGAAATGTTCACATCGAGTTGCATAATGACTAGGTATTAAATTTAATTAATAGAATTGTTATTTAGCAAATTATTTATTATATATTCGTATTTGAAATATATTATTTATCAGTAGGTCTTTTAAATGCGAGCTTAGCCATTTGTATTGAGAATAAAATATGTGGCATTTATGTAAATAAATAAGTCTAATGCAAGCAATCAATTCAAAATGGAAATTATGTACGTTTTTATGGATTAAGCAAGTCGTACAAAAATATGTCAAAATAAATAAATATGTGGAATTCACTACATCATTTATCTTAATTTGATACTTAAAGATAAAAAGATACTTTATTTAAATAAATCTTGATGATTTTTGTGTCATTAGATATACCTGTACGTTTATTCAAATTTATCAAGTAGGCATATTTTGTAGACCATAAAAATTTAACGGATATGTTTTTATCACACATTCACGTTAATTATTCTTGACTTTAATACATTTATAATTATTAAAATTAAAGGTTATTATATTAAAAACTTACAAATGATATTGGTACTTATGTTATAAAATTTTAAACTACGTATAAACTCTACAACCTTTAACAAAAATACGTACATAGCTAACACAATGAGATTATCTGTGATATTGTTGTGTTACTAAAAATGCTAAAATTTAATTATGTAAGCATCTTAAAATTTTCGTGAGTGTGATAATAAGGTTATTTTATATAACACTTAACTGACAGATATCATATTCAAGACGTAGCCACAACATAAGTAATAATGTGGCTATGTCGATACGTCTGCTATCGATTTTGAGCGTTATCCACCATCTGTTATCCACATTATTAACCACTTTTTTTTAAATAAAAAGTTTGAAACTCATACATCATTATAAACAATAAAAAAATTAGGGAATCAAATGTTGAAAATATAATTATAGTCAGCAGTAATGGCGGGCACGTTTGAGACCCTGAGGACCAAATGCGTAACTTCCGCTTTCCGCGGCATTGGGCACAATTTGAAATATTTTACTGCTGTTGTAACGACTTGATGGCGCTGCCGAGGGCCACTTATATATCTCTTTTATCTTTTGTTAGCCCTCGCCCTTTTGCCCTCCGTGTCGGATAAAACTTTCCAACGGAGCGACTTTTTTGTTTCGGCTCGTAGTCGAGTAGATTAGACTCGGCGAGGAAGACACGGGATTGCTTTTTAAATCGCTTGTGGAAATTAAAGAAAGTACATTTAAAGGCTTAACATTACCCGCGTTTTCAGTTAAAATGAAATATTCTCTATTTTAAGAAAACGGTATACTTATTTTTTCTGTAAAAAGGGTATTTTTACATCTCCTGAATTTACTTTTTTTATTTTGCGTCCCAATTTGTACATATTTAATAAATTAGTAAAGTGTTGTTACAATATAAAACATATATTAAAAACACTGGGCAATATATGTAACTTTGATCTCTTATGATTTTTTATCCTTACCAATAGTCAAAAATATCTTTGCGAAGAATCGCTATAATTAGTACAGTACAGTTAGTGTACAAATATAGTTATTACTTTCAATAAATATATACATATAAATAACATTAAATTTTGCAATATCGAGAGATCTAATACCAATCGTGGCAACATCGCCGGCGCGAATTTTCTAAATGCAAATATGTATGTTCTTAAAATAGGAAACGCAGGACTGAAACTGATGTCTCTCTCAGACACAAAATACGCCCAACAACTCTAGCACTGGCATGTTAAGTACGTAGGTAGTTTCGTAAACAAGTCGGTCGTGCTAACAAATCTCGAAGGCTGGATGGCTAAATCAAGCGGTATCCGAGTTGCGATCTCTCTGAAATATTTACAGCTTATTCCATTATTAAGTTGGGTACAGACAACGATGTGAATGTTTTTACGTCTAAATTTAGATGTTAATATAGAAGTATACTTGATTTTACTAAGAAAACCACTGCCTCAATCTTAGTCCTTTTTTTTGTATAAGAATGAAATAACAAATGAGCACGCAGCCCACCTGATTGTAAGTGGTTACTGCCACTCATGGGCATCTGTAAATAACTTCATATAGAACAGGGATTTTATCTGAAGTAGATTACAGATGCGTTGCTACTCCTGAGAACTAAGATGGTCGCCTCATATATAAATGCGCCAGCCACCATATCGTTTGTAGTGGTGGTACTACCCTGGTTAAATTACATTGGTTCTATCACCTGGTCAAAATAGTTAGTATATCTATAGTTATGTTGCTTTCTAGTTTGAATAGTGTAAATAAGTTGTCGGAGGATTTAGTCCTTGGATTCAATCTCAGCCTATTAGTTAAAGTGCTAAACGTTGCCGTGATTTAGATTAAAAGGTATGGAAAGAATGACATACTTATCCGAAGATCTCCAATTTAGTCCTCGTGTATATCAACGAAACTGTGGCTAAGTGCAGGTTCAACGCTTATCCTATTTGGAATCTAAGGGAGCTAATTTAGCGAATGTATCTAAGGACAACAGAGACTGCTTACTATTAGATGCATCGCAAGTTAGTTGTCTACTTAAAAGGTAAATAAATTTTCTTAATTTAATAAAAAATACAGTTGATTAGTGAGAAGGGCAAGGGTAGTGTACTACATAGTGATCCAGGTATGTATGTAGT
>DWNE01007404.1:0-12283 GCA_018249875.1 Cecropterus toxeus | reverse complement strand
GACATTAAATTTGTTAGTTCAGCGAAATGATAATGGATTAGGTACACATTGAAGCCAAATACTTCGCTCCTAAAGTTTATTTCCAAATCCGCTAATATAACCCGAGGGGAAGCTTTGGAAACCGTAAAATTATATCGTGAAGACGTATAAATAAAACGACTTCATTAATGTAAGAAATCTACGCTTAAAGTTTAAATTAATTTTGGTCGTAATCATAATTATTTGCTTCCAAAATTATTCCGCATTTCAACGTCTTATACGAAAATTACTCACATACTTTCGTAACTTTTTTTATTTATTAATATGAAGTAGCAAACGAGCAAGCAGCCCCCCTGATGCTAAATAGTTACTGCCGCCCATGGACATCTGCAAGCAACTTCATATAGAACAGGGGTTCTATCTGAAGTCGACCATAGATGTGTTGCTACTCCCGAGGACTGAGATGGTCGCATCATATTAAATTGAGCCGGCAACCACACCCTTCCACCGCAACGCAAGAACTGCTTCACGCTAGCTGGCGGTGGTACTTCCCCGGTCGAACTACATTGGTTCTACCACCTGGCAAACTGATACTGTAAAACTACTGCCAAACTGTTAGTCTACATCTGTAGTCTTATCACCTCCAAATAGGACATTATACATAGATCATTCCATTCTATAAAGCGGAAAATCGTGCATAGAACGTGCCGTTAGTACCTATTTAAAAAAACTTGGATATAAATAACTACATCGATAATATCATTTTAATTATACCGTAGAATATCTCTTTTATTTATTCTTAGAAATCTTAAAAACCTGTACATTACACGTGTCTATTTTACTACGTTTCTTACTTCTAACTCATTACATCGTCGCGAAAAGGGGTGAAAGGATTTGGATGAAATTGAACAAACAGATATGACCAAAACTAAAACAGATATAACGCAATTGACTGAATAATCTGTAATGTTAGAAGTAAGGTTAAATGAAATAAATAAAAAATAAATATCATTAAAAAAAATAAGACACAATACTATAACGTGCTAAAGAGTCGCACACGGAGTCGCGGGCAACTCGTACTAAGAAATTTATTCACGAGATAAACTAGTACAATCGTTAAAAACATAAAAACAAAAAACCCGACTGACCGAAATTTTTGTTCATAATGATATATAGGTATTTAATTTAACACTTATACGAATTTTTGTCAAAACAGTCAAGTAAAACTATTACAATATAAATGTATTTTGATTGGTCTATTTACTAGCTTTCATTTGATGCCTATATTGTCGTAATTGAAAAAAATCGTCCCTTTTTTCCTCTTTGTCTATTTCCAGGCGACATTTTAAACTAGGCAACCTGAAGCGCTTCTAATGATATGTCATACGTAACAATCCGTCAAGCCGTTTTGGCCGTAGCGCGTGCCACAGAAATGGACATACATACGCTCGAAAAACATTACCTTCCGTCTGACGCAGTCGGGTAATAAGAGAACACGTTTATAATCAACGTTACTGTAACAGGCGCATCGCGACTTTAACAATATTGTTCTAGACTCTACCTATATTGCATTACGAAAATAAATTAAAAATACATATATAAATGTCGTGTTTTTTCTAGATAACTACACGTTTATTAATGTATAAATATAAATCCTATTTGTATTTCATAATCTTGTCCTTTATGTGAACTATGACTTCAGAACTGATTATTATCTCATGTAAGTTGCTAATACAAGACTCAAGCATATATGTGTGTGTATAGTATCAACACTTACTATATTATCATTATTTTATTATATTACACAGGTAATATTATTAAGTTCATGAGTTTGTTTGTTTGTTTGACCGCGCTAATCTCAGTAACTACTGTTTCGAATTGAAAAACATTGCGTTGACAAGTCAATTAGTTGAGGAAAGCAATAGGCTATATAACATGCTATGTTTGTTTGTTGGTTTTTTTTTAGGTCATAAGCTAGTAATATAAATTTATAGAATGTTATAGAATTATAGAATAAGTCACTCATGTTATTCACTTATTACTTATTCAGACAAGATGCAGGACTTTCGAACAAAATTTGATTAAAGATATATTCCAGTTATTTTAACCGACTTTGTTTATCTTAACATTTCTGGTGTCCGCTATCAAAAATATACAAAAAATAGTTACATCATAAATATGCAAAAAGTACACATGTTTTTATAGAAACTGTGTGATGTTAACTGTTTTTTGTTGTAGAAACTTCCGTCTATATTAAGTCAGATTTTTTTTACAGGAACTCACTTTTAATTCTTATAATTATAATTACGACATATTAATAGTAATGATCCACAAATAATAAAACATGTAAACCCAGATAACAATCGTATTGATAAGCCTCCAAATTTAGATTATAATGTCACTGACAACATTGCGTTGGGGTAATCATTTGAACAAATTACGAAATCGACTTAAACAAGAACATTTACAAGTTGGCGTAGAAATTTACATATTGTCACTCAATTTGGCATACATCTCTATAAAATTACAAACCTGCACTAAAGGGTGTGTTGACATTACGTTGGGAATCTTCCACGGGACTCCTGTGCCATACGGAGTATGGACTTACAGGAGCCTTGTCCCAAACATGAGGCGGTCCTGGCATGTACTCCGGCATCGGATACCCCGCGCACAGTTCCTGAGACGACGTCATTTCGTATCCAAGCACTGGCATTTTACCACCAAACACAATGTCACAACACCCATCCCACAATCAACGACTGGGAGCCCCGATACCGCTCAGGATTGATAGCGCCCAAGATAAACACGATTAAGTCAGCAGGTGATTAAATGGGCTCGATTTCAATATTGACAACGCTCAACCGTTCCTTATCCATCGACACATCGAGACTTTAAGACTAGCGCGAGACCAATTGAGTCTGTAAACTTCCAAAATTACGGCGATTAAGTCTAACGTGTAATAACGTCCGGGTTGTTTTTGTTTGGTATAATCAAAACGCGAATTACGCGAGTCAGACTCGATCGAGTAAGCGCGGCCTTCCGCGGACGCCGATCTTCCCACACTGACAGTTATGTTGACAACCAACACTTCATAACATCCGCTTTAATTGACTGCGAAAACTTGCTGACACTTATTCATGTAATACGGTTGCCACTCATACTATAATATCTAGTAACGTACTATAATACAGTCAATTGTACTATATTCTATAGAAAAATCTATTATATTGAATTACAGTGCTATATATTTGAATTATATATACTATGATTTTATCAGTAAATAAAAACGTTATTTAAAAATGTTATTACATTTCTGTAGTGATGTTATCTTTTTCTATATAATTGACCAATCTTAAAATATATATTAGGATATTTAAATATATACAATATATATATACTAAATCGAGTATTCGGAAAAAATATATACTATATTTTCTGCAATGATTTTGTAAGTAATATTATTTAAAAAGGTGGCAACCCTATTTCATACGAAAAATAAATGTATATAGCATTTGCTTGCATATGCAATATTTTTGTAAGTAATACTATTTATCCAAACAAATAGGTGGCAACCCTACAGCAAATGTCGAGCTCAGCACTGCAGCGATGATGACCCGAGTTGACTCACCCTTTATCGGAACTTCAACGGATGTGGAATCGAATGCGAAGAGTCATTGCAGCTGATGGACAGAAGCTTGTACGAAGAATGCAGTTGCCAAGCCGACCGGATGACTAATTGATTGTCACATGTACACTCGCTTTGTTTCTTTGTCATGTTTTCATTATGCCCACATGCGACGGAACCTATTATCGCGTGTTGGAGTTAATGAAAATTATGTTTTTTGTAGAAAGGGGGCGTCATATCTGAGGTTATTTGGCGATTTTCCAATTACTCTTCCCCTAAGATGTAAGATGTTGTGAGATCTTGAACTTCCCGCCCACAAATTGCTCGTGGGACTATTTAATTCCCAGCACTTTTACTCGGTTTCTTGTAAAAATACGCGATATTGAGCCAAGACGTCCCTCCTACGTGAGAATTGATGACAATCGACCAGACCCCCCAAAGTAATGAAAGAACTATAGGCACTATAGGCAGTGAATAAAGAGTTTATAATTTAGTGTAAACATTGTAGTTAATTATGTTACATCAGCTTTCATATACAGATATCATTGCTCCAGCCACATTGTTTATATGATATCCTCATTTGTCTATGTCGTTTGTTTATTATATAGGAAAATCGGCCAAGTGCGAGAATGACTCGCGCACGTAAGGTTCCGTACCAGTATCTATAAAAACCACAAAAGAAATCTCATTTTTTATATGGGAGCCCCTTTAAACAATTTATTTTATTTGGGTTTTAGACTTTTTTTGTATTTGTCGTTATAGGGCAACGAATATATATCATCTGTGAAATTTTCAACTGTTCATCAAGCTTTCACGGTTCATGAGATACAGCCTGGAGAGTGGACACAAATAGACGGACAGCGGCGTGTTAGTAACAGGGTTCCATTTTTACCATTTAGGTACAGAACCCTAAAAAGAAACAGCACGCACGTGCGGACAGTGAAGCAGAAACTGCGTATATAGATATCGAGGCATATTCCTCAGGCAGGGGTAGTAAACATAATAATGTGACAGTGAGCGGTGGTTAGGGTTGCCACCCGTTTATAGTGAAATATTTGTATTTTGCTTATAGTACACTATTTGGTGTAAATGTATATGTATGCGGACAACGAAATCAAAACAAAGGTTTCGATGTTTTATTAGAACGATTATATGGCCACCTTACGGCTATTTACGTATGCATGCAAAAATCCATACAATTTGACAACTCGATGGCTGTCGGAAATTAAGTCAAATTTAAGATCTAAACACTTGGGTTAAAGTAAATAAAAGTTTGGTATCCAATAATGAAAATTAAAAAATAAGTTTTTTATTTCGAAACTACGCACTTGTCCTACCCTTTTTGCTTTATTTGATGAAGGTGACAACCCTATCAGTGTTACAAACAGTAGAGTCTGAATGTGCTATCTGGGGGCAGGTCGGGGTCACACCTATCTCATTTAACTAGTGCGTTTGCCCGTCGACCGCGCGACATTACCCTCCTTTTCACGTCTTACATGTCTTACGATCAAATTGGAATGTGAACTTCATACGCGGCAAATAAAACGACAAATGTCATTAATAAATTTGTAACTAAAAGGCGTAAAAGAAATAGTTGTAATATTATTATGATGTAATTTGAATTGAATATCAGAATTGTAATTATTTTAATTTGCCCTAGTGATGAAAATGAGGAAAGAGAAAAACAAATTAAGAACAAGAAATAGAACGACAGTGCTTCTATGTAGAAGATTTATTTAGTTTTTCCTTGGTTGTGGGTCATCTGTGTTCAGAAGCCACGTAAATGATGCAGTTAAAAGTACTTTTAACTAGGAAAATTAGTTAAATTTTGACCGTCAACTATTCTTGTATAAAGTAATTTGGATTAAAATAAACGTTAAAATTGGTTTCCCCATGATTTAGAAGTAGCTTTGGCTGGTTATATCCATCAAAACTCTTAAGACCAACATGTACAATACGATAATAGGTATTAAATAACAAAATTGACCATAAATTGGACCTAACCGTTCAGAGGACGCTAACGCAGCCCTGCTCGCTTAGTTTAATATTTTCTTTTATATTCCAACCTAACCTCACCAATCCTATAGCTTTATCTAGCTTTTATTGTTATAGCGTTTAAGTAAATTTGTGAGATGCTCAAGCTCTGATAATTGGTATCGACTAAGAGGGTAAAACACTTTGAACTGTCAGTTTAAAACACGATTAACCATTGATTTCCTAACTGCTTTTGAACAATATTTTTAGTCAAAGTAATATTAACATACTTTCTCAGTTGTAATTATACTTTTGATTAGTTATAAGTTTTTACTGCAACAGAGACATAATTTATTAATATTTTTTACTGATAAAAATCAATGCACCATTTTTTTCAGACCATATAATAACATAATTCTAAAACACTACAAAGTAGTCGGAGGCCTATTTGCTATACCAATAAGAAAATACGTTCGAACATTTTAATAACTCCTACTTAGATCTATTTTAAACACTAGAGTTAGATACCAGACAGCACTCGAATAAGTAGGCGCTTTTACCTTCACTCTGTAGATTTGGTTAATGACCAAGACATGTACGCAATTATACAAATTTTATTGTCTTTTATATGGTCAAAACTTACAAAAACACGGACTTAATGGCCTATACTGCAGTATTGCTTATAAAAGTAAGATTTATGCCTGTTTTAGGGTTCCGTGCTTAAAGGGTAAAAACGGAATCCTAAGACTCCGCTATCCGTCTGTCTTTCACATGATTATATTTTATGAACCATGATATATTTATGTAATATTTAAGGCGGGTTCCTATGAAAAATTTGATGGTTTGCCGTTTTATTGATTACTAGCTGTGCCACGCAGTTTCACCCGCGTTTATTAGAGAACAATCTATTAAAAACAAACAAGCATAGCGTGATGTTATATAGACTAAAGCCTTCCACGATAAATTTACTATTTAACACAAAAATAATTATTCATTTCAATCCAGTAGTTCCTGAAATTAGCGCGTTCAACCAAACAAATTCTAATATTAGTATAGATATTTTCACACTACCATTTCTATAATATTACAAAGACAGAAGTTTATGTGGATGTATGTATGTTTGTAATGCTTTCATCCAAAAACCGCTAATCCGATTTTTATGGCTTATTTATTACGCGACTGCGTCAGAACGAAGGTAATGTTTTTTCGAGCATAAGTATTTCGACGACCCGCGTGGCGGAGCGGTTACCATACCGGGCTCACACGCAGTGGGTCCCGGGTTCGATCCCAGGCCAGACAGAAATGTGAATGATGAGTTAAGATTTCTGTTCTGGGTCTGTGTTGTTTTTATCGTGTGTTAGTGTATTCATGTTTGCGTGTTCATGGCACCCACGACACAGGAGAAAATCCTACTGTGTGGCTATGAGTGTAGAAAGCGTTTTATGTTTATATGTATGTGTGTACGTATGTATGTCTGTTTATTTGTCACGCGCTACAGCCCAAACGGCTTGACGGATTGTGACGTATGACATGTCATTAAAATCGTCTCAGTTTGGAAAGTGACATAGGCTATATAATTTAAAACAATTGTTATGTAGTAGCAGGTAAAATTGCTTGGCACAGCTAGTAATACTGAATTCTCTTCCAGCTACTCCTACGTAGACAAGAACTCCGGTAACAAGGAACATCGCCCGTTGGCTCCTAAAATCGAGCCTAAGAAGTTGGTCCGCTACCGCGATGGGAAGATCGTGTCTCTCAAGGGCGAGAGGTACACTGAGGTAAGGTACTATGTACCTTAAGGTACATTTCTAGTTTTAGGTACATTTTGTAGCGTCAGGTACACTATATAGCTTCAGGTACACTATGTAAGTTCTGGTACCCTTCCTAGTTTCATGTATTCTGGTTGTTGTCTCTCAAAGACGAGAACTACTATGTACATTAAGGTACATTGAGTCGATTTAGGTACACTGTATATTTTTAGGTACACTATATAGGTTCAGGTACACTTCCCAGTTTCCTTCCGAGAGGTGTGGGACTATGTTCCTTGAAGTATATCATATAGCTTTAGGGACACTTCACATCTTTATGTAGATTATGTATCGAGCCTGAGAAACCGATCTGCTACCGCAGTGCTAAGATCGTATCGTTAAGACGCTGAGGTGAAGTACTTTGTATCATAAGGTACATGATGTAGCTATAGGTACTACATAGTTTCAGATAGCTTTATAGACTTATGTATATTATGTGTTGAGATAAGCAGCTTATCTAGCAGATGATCATGTCTCTCAAAAGCGAGAGGTACACTGAGGTGAGGTACTATGTACTGTAAGGTACATCATGTAGCTTTAGGTACACTACATAGCGTCGCACGCAAGCGCTGTAAGACAAGGAATAGTGCAAGATCCAACTTCGCGGGGTAGAAAATAGAAATCCCTTAATACAAGACAAAATAACGAAATACGAGATAGTAAACTTAATACCAGCCATGTTAAACGCTGCTGTGTCCTAGCAGTATGGGAGACAATCTTTAACCGAGGTGTACCAATTAAAGCCTGCACGGGTAGCTCATTGAATTGCAAAGTGGAATTTGTTATATTTAGAATTTTATTACAAAAAACATTACCAGCGCCTACAACTGTCCCACTTATGGGCAAGGGTCTCCAGACTCCGGATTGGTTGGACTACACCAACGCTCTGGCCAAGTACGGATTGGTAGACTTCACAGGTTTTAGAAATTTTATTTTTATAAAAAAAAATCTGTTATATATAAATATTTATTTTTATAGGTTCCTAAGCCCGGCGCCGAGGAGGAGAATCTAAAGAAACCAAAAAAACATTGCCCTTAACCATTAAAATCACGTCAGTACAGGGAAAAAGCGGAGACCACGCCCCCCGCACCCTCGATGTTCCCCTTGCATTTAATCTTATCCCCCCCCGCACGCCGTAAGTGCGTAAAAATAACGCACGAACGCGTAAAACCTACGCAACTGTGCGTAAAAGTTACGCAACTGTGCGTAATTCTAGCATGTACTTATATTGACGTGAATTTTAATAGACAAAGTATGAAGCTCTCGTTCGAGCGAAGTAACGCACAGATTAGACGTGCGTTGAACGCTTTTACGCGCTTTCGCGTGACGCGCCCGTGCGTGCTTTTTACGGGCCCGTGCGCGTTTTTTACGCTCGCGTGCGTAATTTTTACGTGCCCGTGCGTAATTTTTACGCGTCCGTGCCGAAAGCACTTTAGTGTAGACCGGCGTGCGGTGTTTCGTGTTAGGTTAGTTAACGCGCGTGATTCGCATTTAATTTTTAACGCGGCGTTATTTTTTCCGCTTTTTTTCAGTACTGATTATTTTTACCGTTTGCGTCTACATTACGTAGGCTGTCACATTCTGTTTAGTTTAGTTCGTGTATTTATTGTCGGGTATATGTTTTTCAGTATTAAGCGTCTATTGTCTGTAGTCGGTATTCGAGATACGAATACGGAATCGATTCTGTATTCGAATACAGGTTTTGGTTTCGTTAAGGTAAGCGCGCTGAACTGTTCGACGTATCGAACCGCGCAAATATCTTTCCCAATAGTTTTAAGCACTCAGATCTGTATGAACTCTGTGATTTTAAATTATTATAATTTTATTATTAATAATGTGATCCGCATAGTTTTACCGTTTTTATACACATCTGTGATTGTGATGCCATTTTTTTATAAACTAGTGTTGTACCCTTTAAGCGGTTTTTATATTTTAAGTTTAGGTTTTTTATTATCGATTTTAAATATCGATTCTGTTGTCTTAAAACTCGACAGTTTGTGATTTTTATTTTATTTAGTTACGAGGTGTTAGTGGTTTAAAATGATATTTTTTATTTTTGTCCGACAAATTATTTTTATATTTTAAATCTGATACTAAATGATCTATTTAAAGTTGGGATTTTACTCTTAAGAATATTTTTTTAAATCTCTACTTGTCTCTAATGTATTAAAAATATATTTCAATCACTATTTTATAATTATAATCACATCACTCTTTCACTCGTACCTGATTATTATTAATAATTTATTTATTTTTTATTTACTATTTATTTTAGGCTCTGCGCAGTACACGTCTGCACTGAATGACTCTCAATTCAATTATGATGAGTTTAAACGAATAAATGATAGATTAGTAGAGGGTAGAACCAATATAGTTCGACCGGCTCGGTACCACCGCCACACCTATGTCTAGCGTTAAGCAGTTCTTGCGGGAGGTGGAAAGGTGTGGTTGTTCTCACTTATATATGAGGTCATCTCAGTCCTTGGGAGTAGCAACGCATCTGTTATCGACTTCAGATAGAACCCCTGTTCTATATGAAGTTGCTTACAGATGTCCATGCGCGGTGACCACTCACCATCAGGTGGATTGTATACTCATTTGCAACTTTAACATGATAGAAAAGTGGGCGCCAGTAGTATCGTAAATATGTAAGTTTAAACTGCCCGCACGCACAAGCTTTATACTGGTGGTAACAGTGTGATATCACACTTACACTATCTTAACACACTTGTCTCAACGAGTATGAAGTTGGATATAATTTTATTTCCAATTTTTTTTTTATTTATCAGTATTTTTTTTTAACGAATTGTCTCTATCACAGTATATTTAGATCAGATTGATGTCACTATTTATCATAACACACATTCAGTAATTGGTCTTGGCCTTCAGTCACAGTGTGTTAACACATATACTGTGAGTGTGTTAGGACGTCATAGGTGATACAGAAGTTTTATACTTTCTTTAAAATCACAGTGTGTTGAGAGAATAAAAAAAAAAAATTATTCGAAAAAATCAAAAGCAGTACTAGCTTCAAAAGAATAAACGAATCGAAATTTATTATTTGAAAATGCGCAGAGCCTTAAATCTAAGACTTTCTACTTATAAATTTAAGACCTTTTACTTTTGAATTGAAATATAATGCGTATGAAAGGACATCAATTTTTTAAAGCTAGAAGTTACAGGTTTTCACTTCATTTTTCACTTTGATCTTGATATATGCGACATGCATGCAAACATATTGAATGCATGCTTTATATATTAAGATTAGTATTCATTGCTTTTAGTAAAAGGCAATATATTCAAGTCTATTTGAATGGATCAAGCTATGTCAGGCCTATACGACCTGATAAAATAGGCCGGATAAGGAGAATGACGACGTATATCAGGTCTATTCAGAGATGGAGGGGGGAGGCATATCGAGTTTACTTGGAGAAGGGTGGCAAATATCTGGTGTATTCCAAGAAAAATGGGTGGCAAGGTATATAAGATCTGTTCAGAGAAAGTTGCTAGTGTATATCGGATCTACTCGGGTCACTTCGGGTGTATTCGGAGAAAGGGGGGAGGGGGATAGGAAGGTATTCTGGCAAGGGTTTGGCATGCTACATCGGGCCTATGTGGGGGTGGAAATAGAGGGTTTATAAGAGAACTACGAATCTCCCGTGAAATTAGCAACCCTATATCAAAAAAGCTAACCTAACCAAACCTAACCCTACTTTGAAATAACTACGAATCTCCCATAACGTTGACAACCCTATACCAAAAAAGCTAACCTAACCTAACCTTACTCTTTGGTACATCATGTAATTCTTATGTGAACAAATAATAAATTGTAAGACTCATGGTATTAATTAAAAAAAAACCTAACCTTTAAAGAAATCATACGCATTATATTTCAAAACCTATGAATATTTTATCAAATTTTAAACCACTAAGTACCTCTGTTAAAATTTACCAAATAGACTGATACGATCTCATTGAATGAGGGGAAATTAGTATTGTTTTAGTTCTTCGCTCGGCAAGGCCGGGCATCTGTCTCTTGATTTAAAATCTTTAAACGCCTCTGTCGTTTAAGTTTCAAAAACTTACTTTATCTGTGTTGGTTGTGCTATCTATGAACATCATACGACGAAGATTTGGTTGTACGACCATTTAAACGGTCATGCGACTAAAGATGTTGGTTGTACGACCATATAACATTAACCAAACGCAATTAAAAAGATAAAATCTGTAACATCTTGGTTGTACGACCATATAGCCAGCAATTGCTTAAACAAGATGAAATCTAGAAATTTTAATAACTGTGTGACACTTTATGAAAGTTTTAACTTGGAAGAATAAAAAATGTAAGGCAAATTAAAAAAAAATACATTTTTTTATCTAATCGGCAGAGGCATAATAATTTCGGCTCTTTCTAAATATCAAAAATGTACGTAATTTAGCCAAAATTGGTGCTAAATTAGTATTCAAATTTGCCAAAAAGCGTTAGGTAATTAACAAATTCGAATTAACTTCTTTGATTTCCATTTTTTTTATCAAAATGACACTTGTTTGGAATAATTCATGTGTGAGTGAGGGTAAACACGCACATGCAAGTGTGCAAATGTATATGTATAACTAATAAATCTTATAATATATATAACATGTCTGCCTTCGTAATGAAAAACAGTATTTCCAAAGTTTTTAGGGTTCCGTACTCAAAGGTTTGGTAATGACTTACCTGATATCTTTACTAATACTAAATCTTTTATAACATTCAATAAAACTTGAGACAATACATCTTAAATAAAACAAAGGCACACGCACGCGCGCGTTCACGCACACGTACACACACACAAACACACACGCACGCACACACACACACACACACACAAACACACGCACGCACACACACACACAC
>DWNE01007403.1:0-12283 GCA_018249875.1 Cecropterus toxeus | reverse complement strand
ACTTCACAAAGCTTTGAGAACTCTTTTTTTTAGAGAACTCTTAGATGTGCAGGATTCCATGTTACAAAAATTATATAATTGTAAATATTATGAAATCCAAAGATCTGACTGCTAAAACTGTTTCCTGTGGGGTCTTTTGATTTTGCAATAATATATTTAATTTAAAGCTTTTTATAAACTTTCGTCAATATGTTAACATAAAGGTATTATAATAGGTTTATTTATTTTTGAGATGTTCTATTTACTAGCTTTCATTGGTTTCCACATTGTCATTAGATATTGAAAAAGTTGGCTTTTAGCCCCTTATTTGTATTTAGAAGCGCCATTTCTAAAAGTGACATAGGCTATGTTATTCTAAAAAATAAACCGATTTTAATGATAAGTCAAATGTCACAATCCGTCAAGCCGTTTAAGCTGTAGCTCGTACCAAAGAAACAGACATACATACAAATAAAGATACATACATACATAAGCTCGATAAACATTACCTTCATTCTGTCGCAGTTGAGTAAAAAGTAGTATTTCCAAACTATAAAAACTGTGTCCGATTACGCGTGATAGCAAAACAATTAGCATAAAATATTCCACACTTAAGCACTAATTAAAAACGCTAAAAAAACATCGTTAATTCATCGCACTAAGTACGGCGTGAATTATTAGAAACGTACTTGATTTATTGCGGAATTTAATTAATAAAAATCTTTCAGCCGCACCGTGCCCGCGGACACTCCTTCGGTTTTACCAGAATTTACGACAATTTACATCCCCACGACACGACACGACTCACTGCTCCACCAAAGTTTTTACTTAACTTGCAATGTTTCTGTGTAACTAAGTATGTATCTATAAGTCAAATCTTGCAAGCTGAATTTAACCCACTTCTCAGTGTCTTATTGAGCTGTAATTCGAAATGCACATATAGTTTTGATAACAATGCAATGATAAATAATAATCAATGTTGTTATTACACCAAAATGGCCGCCGCAACAAAATGGCGGATTATGTATTTGTGTACAACCTGCCCAATATGTGTATCAAATGATGAGACATTAACTTATAGAATACAATATATCATGAAAAATAATATAATGCAAATGGCCGCTATAAAAAAAAATAAGATTACATTACTTTTGCCCCGACCTATTTCTGTACAACCCACCTAATGGTAGTCAAACAAAAGGGCTTAACGTATATAATACAATCTAATACACTATACTATACTATACAATACACCATAAAAAAAAAATCAAATCCAACATACCTGCCCGCTTGAAAAAATTAAGGTTATATATTTTTGTACAACCCACCCAATAATACTTATATTGGGTGGGTGCAAATGAAGCAGCTTAACGTAGAATACAATACATCATAAAAAAAATCAAATACAAGATGGCCGTCATGAAAAAATGGAAGATCACATATTTTTGTTACAGCATACTTAATACGGGTATCAAATTGACGCGGCTTTGACTTGTGGAATACAATGCACCATGAAAACAGATACAATTTCAAGCAGATACAACCCTTCTCATATGAGAATTACATAAAAGGCTATTACGTCCAGGGAGCTAAACATGAGGTAACAAATTAATATATTTTTTTTTAAACTAGTTTTTATTTTAATGCATTGAAAATGAAAAAAAATAAACTTTGTTATAGTCATACCTATCATTTTGTTGCATTGTACAATTTGATATCATATAAAATCTTGTCGCGCGAATCTCTGATTTTCTTTAAAATTAATATTAATATATTTTTGCCATGTAGATACGCGAATGTCAACTTTTATAAAGTTCGTGTCGTCCCAGCATTGTAAGGGTGTAAACAGACTGCAGTAATTACGACGAACACCGCTTTCTGCAACGTCACGTCATGGTGTTTTCATTAGCTGTGTAAACAATTTTAATCGCCCGCCACAATATGGGCGCACCCTAAAGACGGCACACGAGTAGGTAGGTATAATATCTTTTAATTAAATTTTTCAGCTAACATTTTATTATAAAATATTACTTTCACATTTTTGAAATTTGAAAATTGAGTCTTTTTAAAACATTCAAAACGTTTTTTATTCATTTGAACAATTATATACTTAGTTTTAACATAGACATTGGACGATATATGTAATATGTCTACAGTTTTTTATAGATTTTACAGATTATGGGAAAATACCTAAATGTATTCTGAATTAAAATTAAATATATTAAAACTTGTAAGGTATTTCTCTCGTTCTGGTAACGTAGTACAGTAGTTCTATTTTATTACATCCATCTGATGTTGATCCAAAGTCCATATGATGTTAAGTGGTTACTGCCAGCCAAGAACATCTGTAAGCAACTTCATATAAAACAGGGGTTCTATCTCGATTACAGATGCACTGCTACTCCCGAGGACTAGAATGTTTGCCTTATATGTAAGTGCAATTACAGTGTGCTGGTAGAAGGATGTGGTTGCCGGCTTACTTATATAGCATCGATCACCTTTGTCCTGAGTAGCAACTGATCAGTGATCTACTTGAGATAGAACCTCTATTATATATAAATTTGCTTACGGGTGTACATGGGAACTAACCATTGCTCACTGTAAATTCGATTATATTTTATAATTATATTTTTCGAGCGTATGTATGTATGTTTGTTTGTATTTATGTCCATTTCTTTGGCATGCGCTACAGCCTAAACGGCTTGACGGATTGTGACGTGTTACATATCAGTAGAATCGTCTCAGTTTACATTGTGGCATAGGCTATATAGTTTTTAATAAGTGGCACCTGGAAATAGAGGAAAAAGGGACATTCTTTTTACTATTACGACAATATGGGTATTATTATTTTAAAAGCTGGTAAATAGAACAATCAACAATGTATACATTGTAATACTTTTACTTCACTATTATGATAAAAAGTCATTATAGGCGGTTAATTAAAGATATATCCTTATAAACAAAAACTTCGTATCAGGCAGTCGTTTTTTTTGTTTAAATGTTTTTAACGATGTTACTAGTTAATATATAAGGTGACCTGCATTTATATTGGCAGTGGATATTAAACATGAAATGTAGTGCATCTTTTTATAATCATTTCTGTTTCACCATAAAAATGTTAAAACCTAAAAAACAAATGCAAATACAATTTCATTTTAAAGGCTGCATATTAATCGCATCAATTGCCCATTTGTCATCATATGCCAACTTGTTCCAGCGAATGTGACCCCGAATTTGCATTCAGCGTTCGAATCCAGACGACATAACACAATTTATTTATTACTTAAATCATCCCACACACGCATATTAATGAAGATATACACCACAAGGGGGCGTACATGTTGGTATTGTAAATGATATCGCATAAATCAATACGAGAATTATAATAAAGCAAAGTCAATATACGCCTAATGAGATGCCCTGGGGTCTGATATGTTAGTACAATAAATAGGGCAGCGTTGCTCAAATTGACTCGATGGGGTTAATACACTTCTAGAAAATTGTTGTAGTCCGCAGTGTAAATGTATACATGCTAGATAGTAGAACCAATGTAGTTGGACCGGGGAAGTACCACCGCCACACCTATTTCTAGCGTAAAGCAATTCGTGCGGTGGAAGGGTGTGGTTGCCGGCTCACTCTTCCATCTCAGTCCTCGGGAGTTACAAAGCATCTGTGATAGACTTCATATAGAACCCCTGTTCTATATGAAGATGCTTACAAATGTCCATGGGCGGCAGTAACCACTTACCATCAGGTGGGCGGCTTGCTCGTTTGCTACTTAATATTTAAAAAAAAAGTCAAAAACCCAAATAATATGTTTAAAGTTTGAGAAGCGATTTTATGACCTAAGAGCTCGCAAATGCTCGGAGATGCAAATTGGGAAATGGCATGGTCATTGATGCTACAAAACAGGCCTGATAGAACTATCCAAGCTTATATCCCTGTTAGTGAGGTAATTGTGAACTGTAAACTAATCAATGACTGTATTAGCCGTATACTGACCGGCTAACAGCACCTCTGGAAGAACACTGCAAGTGAAATTGACCTTTGTTGTACTCACTTTGCTCTAACAATGAATCAAAACAGCGTGCAGTCAGTACGGCGCGTACGACGTTTTCAAGTTGTGTGCACAAATTCAATGTTTTGCTTTCAGGGTTCAGCGAAAAATTAGTCGTGTTTATAGCTAACTGAGTTGCTTTCGTATCTGTCGTTCGTATAATCTGCTCATTAGCTGAACAACTTTGCAAGTAGAACTAATTACGGTTACCAGATGTTTATTTGTTTGGATTTTGATGGAATCTTTGCATTAATTGAGAATAAAATTTATAAAAACTTAATTATAGAAAAAAGTTTGAGTTGTCGTCAACTCATTTCCATTGCTTGGCTCGGGTCTCCTTTCAGAGTGGGGAAGGGTTTAAGCCATAGTGCTGGCCCGGTGCGGATTTGTAGGATTTACGTGCCCTGGAGATCTTTATTTTTTATGTCTTATAGATATAACGTAGTTCGCCTGATAGTTAACACCTATTGCCTCCCATGTACAAGTGTAAAAAACTAGATGAGAGTAGAATCCTAAAACCTCTGAGACTATATTTTTTATCAGATTAAAGTAGGAAACGAGCTTGTAGGCACCTGATGGTAAGTGATTACGGCAACTACACCCGTTCACCAAAACGCAAGAACTGCTTCACGCTATAAATAGTGGCGGTGGTACTTCCCCGGTCGAATTACCCTGGTTCTACTGCCTGGTTGGAACGCTTCAAATAACTATATTTCACACATCCTTTATACTAGAACACAGCAGTACACTGCTATTCGTAGTCGAACAGTAAAGGGTTCCAATATCTACATTTGACGACCCACGTGGCGGAGTGGTCACCATACTGATCTGACACAGAGTGGGTTCCGGGTTCGATCCCCGGCCAGACAGACACCTGAATGATGAATTTAGATTTCTGTTTTGTGTCTGGGTGTTTGTGTATTTGTCTTTGTGTGTCTATGGCACCCACGACACAGGAGAAAATCCTAGTGTGGCTACGTGTATAAAGTTATTTATTTTATGTTACCTACAAATTACAAAGAACATCGATTATGAACGTATGAACCAAAATTATGTTCCCATATATGCGAGATTAATTTATGTGTTGCCAAAACTTTGATATGAGCTGTTAGTATTTTATGACTTAATTATTCGTATGACAAACATGCCATTTCCAAGTTTATGATATACGGACAAAAACACGCCACTCGCTATGTTCGTACACCCCAATGACTGGTGTGTTAAGGGTTGTTTTTGTGTAACATGTTCTCCTTGATCTATCGCTGTTTCAAAGTTATGTAACCCTTAAGTAATTGGATTTTGTATTCGTGTGTAGAGAATAAACTATAGTATGATAAAATTGTAATTATTATTGCAGTTGTAATATAACAAAATAATACTTAGTCATTTTATTGGGTTCGAATCCCATGTATGATTCTTTTAATGATGTTTCGATACTAGGTTATAAATCTTTTTAGTTCCCGTTACTACCACCGACCTCTCTACACAGGTAATTAGAGCCTTAATCGTACTAATCTACGCTGTTTCAATGCAGATTGATAAATAATTATTGATAATAGAAATTAACTATTTATTTCATTAACGAGAGTTAAGGCACATGGGTCTATTGACCCGATTGTCCTTATATTTTAAGTTATCCTTGGAGGGAGGAGAAGGTGAAAAGCATATTCAAGGCATTTAAACTTAATTTTTAGAAGTGAAAACGCATAAAGCCAACCTCTGATTTCAGATGACCATGGATGCCAGTGGCAACTTATCATTATAAAAAAAAAAACTAACATCTTAACTGACTCCGATATAATCGTTCGTATGAGAACGATAATCACGGCGAAACATTGTGGAAATTGTATACGCCTGATAATTTTTCATAAAACCCTCACAAATATTTCAAGTTTCTGAATCCGCAAATGGTAACAATTATCTAATCTTTGTTATGAATTTCCTCATAGTGTATTGAAAATCTTGTTCACCATAGTCTTTCGTATCCACAAACGGAACTTATTTACATTAATCCGTTACGTGAACGGAGCGGTCGCTGAACCGGACTGACAAGGGAGGGCTCTTCGTTCGATCTTCTGCCAGACAGGTATGTGGATGCTGAATACAGATTTTTGTTCTGGGTCTTCGTGGTTATATGTGTTTGTGTCTGATCATGACACCCAGAACACATAAGAAGATCTTATTGTGGGGCTATGTATGTAGAAAGCTATTATTGGGATCTTCTAGGCATGTTTTTAAAGATAGTGGAACCAGCTAAGTTTGACCGAGGTACCACCGCCACACCTATTTCTAGCGTGAAGCAGTTTTTGCGTTTCATTGGAAGGGTCTGATGCCGGATCACTTTATATGAGGAGAACATCTCAGTCCTCGGGAGTGGCAACGCATCTGTGATCGACTTCAGATAGAACTTCTGTTCTATATAAAGTTGCCTACAGATGGCTATGGGCGGGTAATAACCACTTACCGTCTCTTGAACTGAATGCTCGTTAGCAACTTCAAAAAGAAATACTTTCATAAAAATAAATTGAACCCTCGTAAATCTTATCAGTTATTCCAATACTGTACTGTAGCACTGTAGTTTCAAGATGTCTCCGTCCATTACCGAGGCACCTCGAAGGCCGGCTATTTACGGCCGACTGGGACACAGGGCAGACACAACAAAAGTCCATTAGTGTCCAGCTCGCCATTTGGCAACGGATTAATTAATTCACACGGATCGAATACGGCCTATGGTTTGTCACTTGAAATACTGTATAATTATTATATAGACACAGTTTGAATAGAGCTAATAATAATTGCTTATGTATTTATGTATGTTCTTGTTTTGTAGCAATAGGTCTAAAGCATATGAGCGGTTAACTTGAAATGGTAAAAATCTACAAGTCCTACGATTTTATTTATATTTGATCAATGATCTAGCAGCGATCGGCAACTAACGGCCCGCGGGTTTAAATAGAATTATTTTTGATTTGTTCTTTTGCTCTTAAAATTTCTTGAAACTTTCCGTTATCTCAAGTAGCTACTGTGTATGTGGCCGGTTCCAAAAAGGTTGTCAGCCGCTGACCTAGATTGATGAGGAGAGTGATGTGATGACAGGCACCTAGTAGTTACCTATTATGTTTTACCTTTTATAACAGATTTTAGCTTTTTTGCAGCTTTTCTTTTAGCTTTTTTTAAGATGCAACCTTTTATCGAACCCTTGTCGGTCGATATCGACCGTTTTGGAAACCCACATGCGGACAACCACATTTTAATAGGTAAGTATTTCGTATCGACAAGAAAATGTAAAAATATATTTTTTAAAGTAACTTTGCTATGAAAATATGACATAAGTTGAATTTGGAAAAGGGGGTCTCATACCTATAATAGTTCGGAATACCTACTCTAAACTACAATAAACAGAGAAAAGTTTATATTGTTATTTACAACACTTTAAACGTTTAGTTATCTAATAAAGTTTGAAAATTACAGCATTTAGATACACTATAAATTATATTAAAGATAGAAAGATAAGCAGCAATCTAATTTATCTAATGGTAAACTGACAGCTACCAACCATTTAAATTATCGATTAGTTGGCAGTAAGCAGAATTATGCCTTACATGATTCATATGTAAAGTAATTACTAACGTTATTAGCATTTACATTGGACGCTTCGTCGATCACTTGTAGAATATCAAAGCACACCCACATATAATATTTTCATAGTAACAACTCTGCTCGGCATCGTCTCTGAATAGTTTTAAGATTTTCACGCAAGAATATAAAATGTCTACCTAACATTTTAATATGTTACGGATACTCACGATATTTTGGTTTTGAATTTCTTTTGCCGATATTTCGACCCAGTTACATGGATCGTGGTCGTAGGAGAACGTAACAGGCGTAGGAGAATATCGGAGTAGAAAGACAATTGAAGGCACTCTTTGTGTTTCAACTATGGAGGCACGGTAAACGGAGGTATCACGGCCACATCTATTACTGTATAATACTAATAGTATAGTACTTATAGTACTTTTACTGTATAGTACTAATAGTACTAATGATAGCAATGTTAAGCGTTGATGTGTCCTCAGGGGAAGCAACTTATATATGGATAACAAGACTTTGATTTTATCTGAGGTTGATTACAGATAATCATGAGCGTAATCATGGTGAGCGCATCCATATCTGTGACCGACTTAAGATAGAACTTCTGTTCTATATGAAGTTGTCTACAGATATCTATGGGCGGGCAGTAACCACTTATCATCAGTTGGACTGTATGTTCGTTTACTACTTGAATCTACACTAATATAACAAAGCAGTAGAGTTTGTTTGGTTGAACTCGCTAATCTCAGGAACTACTGGTTCGAATTGAAAAAATCTTTTTGTGTTGAATAGTAAATTTATCAAGGATGGCTTTAGGCTATTTAACATCACGCTATGACTAATAAGAGTGAAGAATCAACGACAAATGTTGCAACAACGGGAAAACATTTTTATCTTTGATAGCCTTTCTTTTGCGTACGCAGATGAAACTGCGTGGCACAGCTATTATAATATGAAAGCCATACAAATCATGTTCAAAAATAAATTTTCTTGCATCACGTGCAAGTGGTACATTGACTAACATATTTCTATAGACATTACGTCCAGATAAAGACGATCTAGATACTAGCTAAGCGAATCTATCTTGGGATCTCCCGCCAATTACAGAATACACATTCTATGAATCCGCTGCTAACCTACAAACTTTCCGTAGGGATTTGGTTCACTACTGTGCGATATGCTAGTTGAGCGAGGAAATAATAAATGAGTTTTTTGTTTTGTTTTGGAAAGTCATTTTGATGACAACTAGCTACTGAGCCTTAAATACATTTATCAGGCATCAATTTTAAAGAAACATGAGAAGAATTGTTGTTATTATATTTTCTTAGTTTATTTCTAGTAATTTTTAATTCTCATGTTATAAGTCAAGTATAATAAAATATTTTGAGACTAATTTAAAATGTAAGACTGATTTAAATGATGTTAATTTTGTTCTCAACCACCGAAAAATAATTAAGAATGGTATTGAATTTACGTCTCAAACTACACATACATAACAAAACGAGGCTGGGAGGTAGTGCGCAACTGGCAGACTTTTGCTTGGATTAAGTAGCAGTATTAGATTTATAAGCCACCCTGCTTATTGTCATGAGATATTCTACTTGATCTCAATAATTATGAATTTATAGAAAACTATGAAATTTTAATTTCCAATGCGTTATTTTTACACATACCCTTAAATTATTTCATTAGACATTCATTTATCGCTTGTCGCTTACAGCTATGAATCAAACAAGTACGACGAGTACTGAGGTTCTGAAAGCCACTTCAGTTTCTAAGGTAACGTCCAGCGAAGTTGTTTACAGAAACTAGGCCGCAAGAGATATGGCATGCAAACTCATCACAACCTCCATTGAAATAGTTTTCATTCAACGTTTTCAAATTTAATTTCTTGACTAATATAATTAATGCCTGTCATTTTAAATTCTTCTTTCTAAGCTAATGCTCAGGTAGAAAATGGGCGAACTGGTTTCAGCCGGTAAGACACGTAGTTCTGGCGAAGAAGTAGTTCTTACATTTTTGTTGTGGTTCTGGATCTCTTACTGCTTCTGCTGTCAGCGGCTAGGTGCCTTACATGTAAGGCCTTAGTTCTCAAGAGTAGCAACGCATTTATTATTGGATTTAGTAAAAAATCCTGTTCTTTTTGGAGTTGACTATAGATGTCCATGGTACTGTCCACTTACTACGACCACTTACACTTACGACGACCCGCTTGGCCAAGCGGTTACCATACAGATCTAACGCGCAGTGGGTCCCGGGTTCGATTCCTGGCCAGACAGGCATCTAAATAATGAGTTTAGATTTCTGTTCTGGGTCTGGGTGTGTATTCGTCTTTGTGTGTCCATGGCACCCAAGACACAGGAGAAAATCCTAGTGTGGGGCTGTGAGTGTAGAAAGCGTCTAAAGCGTCTTTTTTTTTAACTATCAGGTGGACCATGATTTTCTGCTATTTCCATGTTATACAGAAACGTAATTATAAAGTTCTGCCAAATTGTATACCTTAATTATAAAAGGTCCTATGTATCTCTTGGACTTAAATTAAGAAATGTCGCTTTACAACCAAATAAAGTACAGACAGACTTACTAAAAGCCTCGAGACACCGAAAAAACAAATTAAAAACAACTTATTAAGACAAAACTAAAGTAATTACTGTACCCTAAATCTACAACTTAGTTTACTAATCAAACATTTTAAAGAAAAGAGGGATTTGTCTAGGGATTCCAACCTTAAAAAGATATTAAGCTGTGTAAAGAATGTGACCTGAAAAGCGAATGAATCAGGCCCTAGGACATCATGAAAAGCTAGAAATAGGCCATTTCAAATGTACCGATGTGAACATAGACTTCGTTCAGGGATGTCTCACAGAAATGTGCGAACGTATTCAAGTCGGCTTACTTTTTTAAGTACCCACAAGTATGTCAATAGACATTTATTTATGGGCTACGAAACAGGTTAAAAACGTTTGAAAACTATAGTTACATTTGTTTGAGACCGGCGAGCATCGTAACATGAACAACGTATTTACAAGGTAATCCACTTAATTTATTTATATTAATATAGAAAATGAAATGGTGTGTGTCTGTTTGTTACTCAATCATGCAAGAACCGCTGGTCCGATTTACATGAAATTTTGCATGGATGTAGCTAATTTACCTGGTCAATCAAAGCTACTTTTAATTTTAATATTTTGGACTATTTAAAAAAGAAGTCAATTATTAAGTCCCGTTGCGAAGCACAGGTATATTAGCTACTTATTTATATTTAACGCTTTCGACATTCATAGCTCTACACTCGGACTTAATACTACGTGCACACACAAAAACGAACACACAAACACCTAGACTCGCCTCATAAATAAGTAAACCGGCAACCACACCCTTTCAGCGCAACGCAAGAATTACACGCCTTCTACACGCATAGCCCTACATAAGGATTTCTCCTGTGTCGTGGGTGTCATACACATGCACAAAGACGAATACACAAACACCCAGACCCAGAAAAGGAATCTAAATTCATCATGCAGATGTCTGTCTGGCCGAGGATCGAACCCGGAACCCAGTGCGTGACAGACCGGTACGGTGACCGCTCCGCCACGCTGGTACTCACAAATAGTCGTACATCACAATCCGTCCAGGCGTTTGGGCTGTAACGCGTGCCAAGGAAATGGACTTACAAACATACATACGCTCGAAAAACATTACCCTCTTTATGACGCAGTCAGGTAAAAATAAATAAATGAATAGCCAAAATTTACTGTTTCGAGATATGTTGTTAATATTCTGTGGTCACTACTGTGTTCTGTGAAGCAATATTATGTTACTGATTCGCTTTAATTATCATAAAGTTCACTTACCGTAAATGTTTATATGTTGCGGTCCGCTTTGCGGTATTCAGGAGTCTGAAAGTTGCACGAATCATTTTATAACAGTGTCGTTATTTTAAATTGTATGTAGTTTATTTTGTAACTAAAAACATAAACGTTAACGCTTTCTACACTGATAGCCCCATAGGATTTCTCCTTTGTCTTGGATGCCATGGAAATACAAAGACGAATGCACAAACACCCAGACCCAGAATAGAAATCTAAACTCATCATTCACATTTCTGTCTGGCTGGGGATCGAACCCAGGACGCACTGCGTGTCGCACCGGTGTGGTGACCGCTCCGCCTCGTGTGTCGTCGAAACTGAAATAGATTTAGCAATTATTTCAATGCTTGTTTTAATATTAGTTCAATGGGATTTCAAATACACAAACAAACTAGAAGTCTAAACTGTTATAAATGTCTGTTATTATTTATTCTTAATCCTCTAAACAATTTCATACCCCACTGCGTCAGAAAGCGGGTAATGTTTTCGAGCGTATGTATGCATGTATGTATGTTTGTATATCCATTCCTTTGACATGACAAACAGCTTGACGGATTATGACATTTGACATATTTTGTTTTATATATTATTTGACATAGTTTGCAAAATGACATGGGCTGTATAATTTTTAAACATGGCGTCCCGTGAAAAAAAAAGGGAAGGCACGATTCTTCTTTATTATTATAACAGTATTGATATCAAATAAAGGCTCTTAAATAGACCATCACGAAAACTAACACAGTATTCGCCACAAAACAATTTAGCGCTCAATCCACCAAAATATACA
>DWNE01007402.1:0-12283 GCA_018249875.1 Cecropterus toxeus | reverse complement strand
TATATAATTAATTTAAATTGCTATACCCTTACAGGGTCTCATGCCACTGTATCAAAATTGTAACACCTTTATGATGTGATAACCGCATGACGAAATAAAGATTATGATTATGATTATGTGAACATGTATGTGTGTTATTTACCCTTTCAGGCTAAAACTAAGATAGTTTATAGCCTGGATTAAATTAAAATAGAGGATACCGTGGTATATGACCCAAGCAGACGAAGCCGCAGGATAAGCTTGTCTATTATATGTAGAGATGGTTACAATTACTTGATGAATGAATGAATGAATGCATGAATCTTTGGTACTTTAATTTGTAATATTTACATTATTGAATTTGGAATACTGAGTATACAATTCTGTGTACGGAAATTGTTTAACAACTACCTTACTTTATTTGCAGTAACATTTTTTTTTAGAAAGTAAATGCAACGCAATGCGGTTGTACTACATAGCCGACGCAATGCTTCATGTGATGCACGTCACGGAAGAAAGGTAAATAATAAATTTGTGTTGATATAAATAACATTAAAGCAGGTTTTAAGTAACGCCATTTTGTTTTCCGCATTCTTCTCAGATAAACCTCTCATTTAATACCTATATAAAGTCGGTACATTAAAAGTAATTGGTCCGCTATCTTGGTGCATCCACTATCTTGAGGCGTCCGCCATTTTGTGGCGTCCGCTATCTTGAAGCGTCCGTCGTTATGAATTTAGAAGCACCTCATTTATCATGTATTGTTAGCCAAAGTAAACGTGTATCCAAAACATAACTTTAATCGGATGCGGTTAAAATACTGCTTTATAATTCACTTATAATACACACACAACCATATTTTATTTGCTTAGTTCGTATATATATATACAAACATAATAAAATAAAAAATTGCAATAAGTACGCAGTCACGCGAACGTAGTTACGGACGTAACTAGTTTTAATAAAAAACACTAAGCAGAAGGAGGATTTACTTATGTAGACATATGTATTTCTATCCGTAATCTCAGAATAACTTCATTATCCATCAGTTTTTATCACATAAAATTGAAAAAACTTCTCGAAATGCTTCTGACAAAATTAAACACGTTCCTAAAAGGGTTCACTCTGAAACCTTTTCGCAGATATCTTTCTAGAGTAAAGCCTACAAAACAATCTGTTTTAGCATTCCAAAGATTTCTCTTCCTTTGTGTAAACCACACAGAGAACTTTCTATACGAGTTTCGATTCATGACTCCGCCAGTAATTACTGAAGTCACTTAAGAGTAATTCACTCTTATGAGATACTTTTGTAAAGCAAGAGCAGTAACCGAATGGTTAAAACCCGGCCTCTCAATTTAGGGTCCGAATTTCGATATGGCACGTAATAATGTTTTTTTCCAAAATGATGTACGTATTAGTAATGTTTTATCACTGCTTTATAGTGGAAGAAATATCGCGAGAAAACCCACTCTCCAGAAGGTTCTCTAAAAAGGTGTGTTGACACACAGGTTGACAAGCATTTACAAATACCACATTTTATCTACATATATGTGTATTGGCTTTTGTTTATGTGAAAAAATAAATCCATCAATCTATAAGAGTGAGTAAAAGTCTTGAATGACATTTGTTCTTGTCAATATAATACTAGGCTGAATGAATGAATGAATGAATGACTGGATGTAATATTCTACACTAATACGCATTAGAGAAGAGTGAAGTATGCCCCAGGCCTGTCCCAATTATATAACAGACAAAACATTTCTGCCAGCAAAAAGTAATATTAAATCATAATAACTTCCTCGACCTTCAATGTAATATTCCTTTCATACTTATTTACAAAGAACGTTGACAAGATAGGTACATTTAGGGATGCTTCACTCTAAGTACAGGGTTAATTTGCACCCAAATTTCATTGACACCCCAACAAAACAAGGGAAGTGAATGTTAAATAGAAGTAAACCTTCCTTAATTTAGGGTAATTGCTGTATATTGTGGAGGGTAAGTGAATTTTACCAAATTACGCCATATTGTCCTTTCATTACGTCATGACAAATGTTGAACACACAACATACCATGGTACCACACAGCACGGTAAGGGTATATGAAGTAGGGACACCATTTATAACAAGAATTTAGAGACATGTTTTGATCATTTTATTGAGTCCACATTATTATCTTGTGTGACCGAATGTTGTTCGGTATCGGCTCATCAAGCAATTTACATTTTTTAAACTCATGGTTACAACCGCGCTAACAGTGTCATAATAATGTTAGCGTACTTTATACGCTTGTATTTCATATATGAAATCATTCAATTATTGAACACTTCATTAATTACATCTCGATATTCTATGCGCGTTTTTTATAAGAAGTATGCGTCCAGACCACCTGATGGTTAGTGGTCCCTGACGCCAATGTCAAAACTCAATCACATGAGTTGCTACTCCCAAAGTTAAGATGATTACCTAATAAGAAAGTTAGCCGGCAACCACACTTTTAAAACAAAACGCAAGAACCGCTTTACACTAGAAATAGGTGTGGCGGTGGTACCTCTCTGTTCGAACTAAATACTTCGTATAAGTGTGTGTGTTAAATTACCTAAAAACACAACTGACAATGGCGTATAAGCAATGTGGCGTTGGTTCAAACACGAACCTAATTTGATAGCGCGTAAATGAAATCAATGTAAATTAGTATCTCTAATTGGACTCCTAAATTCAACCGGAGAACTCTGTAATTAATTTTCATTTCATTTCATCATTCATTAATTTTCCACTAAATCCTTAACAAAACAAATACATCTCTGTTTCACATTTCATGCCTCAAATGTATTCCTACGATTACGACCAGTGAAACTGTTTCCAGAATGATTATCCGAAATAAAAATAAAAACTATTTTTATGATTATCATAGCAAATGAAGGGGATGGAACTATTTGTGATTAGACTCTGGCACTATGAAGACACCACTGCCACTACTATTTGTACCTAATTTTGATCTGAAGGGAGGGGAAAGAAGACCTTCTTATTCGAGGCATTCTAACTTAGTCCTCAGGAGTAGCAAAGTATCTGTGTCTCTCAGGTAAGGCTCTGATGATGTTGATGGACGGCAGTGGCTACTTGCCATCAGATTGACTGCGTGCTTATTTGCTAGTTCAATATTATAAAAAAATCTCGTGATGTTAAATAATCGAATAAAATGATTATACTATAGCAAAGGGAGATCTCCCGCCAGGCGAAGTAATCATGCCTGGGGAGCGACCGTGCTCCAACAGTCTCTGTTGTTCGGAACTTGTATATATGCACGATGTATAGAAAACTCCGATAGAGTGATTCAGAATACGGTGACGTCATCCCTAGTTGAGCAGCGGGGAGGTCACCATAATACTATATACATTAAAAACATGCTTTTTAAACATCAAAATACAACATTTATCAATTGTTATGGGAACGGAACGGAACAAGTTCCTTAAATAAGGATAACATGGGGCCCGTACACATACCAAACACGCATATTACAGGGTAGACCTAAATAAACAGATTTTGGTTCCCAATAACGAATACAATATTGATGAGACGCTTCGTTAATTAAATCGATTAGTACCTTCATTTCATTAAGTTCATTGCCATTCCGCCCAGTCGTTTGTATCCGAGCCAATCCAGAATTTAAAGCAATTTTCTCTATCGCAAAATTAACTTATTCCTTTATTATATTGGAAACAGAATTTCGCCGTTCCTGTAAATTATATTAACGATTTCAAATTTTATATAAATTATTTAGATATATAAAGAATTATAAAATTTTGCGCTGATATACTTTAATCTTAAATTATTACCCGACTGCTCTAGGAGGAGGGTAATGTTTTTGTTGCGTATGTATGTATGTATGTTTATTGGTATGTATGTCTATTCCATTGGCATGCGCTACAGCCCGGCTTGACGGATCGTGACGTTTGATATATCATAACAATCATCTCTGTTTAGAAATAAAAATGGCGCATGCAAATAGGGGGAAAAGGTGGGAGAAGGAAAAGACTTTTTTACTATTACGAAAATATATATAGTATAATACTTTTAATTTTATTTTGACAAAAACTCATATAAATCGTTAAGTTAAATATATCTACACTAATATTATAAAGAGGGAAGATTTGATTTTATTTTTGTTTGTTTGTTTGACCTGAGTAGGCTCCGAAACTACTGAACCAATTTGAAAAAATATTTTACCATTGGAATCCTTACATTACCCTGATGAATATAAACATAGAACTTTAATATGAGAAAAAAGGGAACCATGTGAAAATTTCAATAATGTAACCCGTTGTGTGAAAAAACTACCAAAAAAACTTCTTTATTGCTTACGCTGAAATTATAGACAATCGAGCAAATAGTCCGGTCAAATTAGACCAAAAAATTAGGGTGGAAATTACATAAATTCGCAAGAAGCTGAATATTGGTACAGTTGTTCAAAATACAATTATAAACAAAAACTGAAAGTTCTCCATCATTCCCGTGTATGGATTTTTTTATTCAAGATGAAATGTCAAAAAATGAGTTTTTCGCGATTTACAGAAACTGTAAGTTTTATCATACAAATACTTCAAACTAACATTGTAGATCATAAAATTATCTATAACAATAATTTTAAGGCGATTTTTTTAAGGAAAGCGCCTATTTTTATATACCGTTTGCTACGGGATATAAAAATAACATAGGTAGTTGAGCTAGTTACTCGTATGAATAAAAAAAGAAACATTTAAAACAGTCGGGTTTGTTTTAAAAATTTTAACTATTATACTAGTTTTTATTGTTATTTGTTTATTAAACTCACCTGTCCATTTACTAACAACCCCACACATGGGCCTCTCAGGGGCTAAACTAAATCTAAATTTTAAGATAATTCTGTTAATTTTAATCAAGTTACCCCAAAATTTACTCGACAGGTGTCCTCTAAAAACAGTTGGATAATAATAGTCGGTGCTTAAGCTCGGTAGAAAGTTTTCTGAAATATTCCAGAGGATCTTCGTGTAAAATCCTTTATTATGAAAATTTTGAAATATACGTAGTAAGTTTTAAATGTGACGTTTGAAATATAACAGTTTTTGTGGTTTTATCAGGGCTTTATCAATATGTTCTGTGACTCGATGGTATGGGTATATTCGTCGTTATTTTTCACTAGCTGTGCCACGCGGTTTCACCCGCTACTACATAAGAAAGAACAAACATACATATCATATTATAAAGTAGTAGAGTTGGTTGAACGCGCTGAACTCAGGAACTATTGGTTTGAATTGAAAAAATATTTTTGTGTTGAATAGTAAATGTATCATGGAAGGCTTTAGGCTATATACATAACATCATACTATGTTTGTTTGTTTTTAATAGATTGTTCTCTAATATAGTATGATATACAACCTTTCTCAATAAACATACTATTCAACACAAAAAGATTTTTTTAATTCGAACCAGTAGTTCCTGAGATAAGCGCGTTCAACCAAACTCTACTGCTTTATAATATTGGTATTGAAGTAAAGATTGAACAAACAAACGAACATAGCGTGATGTTTGATGATATTGCATATACCCTTCGGCGCGTGGCGGGGCCGTCACTATACCAGTCTGGCTTGAGTATTACGATGCATTCGCTTGTAATAGTATAACTTCGACCATTATAATAGTAACTGGTAACATACTAGTCATAACCTGCGTTACAATTACCAAAGTTACGTAATTATTGTCATATTGTTGATCATTAGACTAGCGAGGCCACCCACGTGGCGGAGCGGTCACCATACCGATCTGACACACAGTCGGTTCCGGGTTCGATCCCCGACCAGACATCTCAATGATGAATTAGATTTCTGTTCTGGGTCTGGGTGTTTGTGTATTCAACTTCACGTGTCCACGGTGCCCACGACACAGGAGAAAATCTTAGTGTGGGGCTATGAGTGTAGAAAGCGTTATACTGAACTCCCATATCATTTTAACACTCCCTAAGACTTAAAAAAAAACGCTTTCTACAGTCATAGTCCCACAGTAGGATTTCTTCTGTGTCGTGGGTGCCATGGACACACAAAGACGAATACACAAACACCCAGACCCAGAACAGAAATTGAAACTCATCATTTACATTTTTGTCTGGCCGGGGATCAAACCCGGGACCGCGTGTCCGCACTGCGTGTCAGACCTACCGGTCTGACACGCACGGTGGCGGAGCTGTCACCATACCTGGTGACAGCTCCGCCACGCGGGTCGTCTCGCTAGTCTAATGATCAACAATATGACAATAATTACGTAACTTTGGTAATTGTAACGCAGGTTACGACTCGTGAGTTACCAGTTACTATTATAATGGTCGAAGTTATACCATTACAAGCGAATGCATCGTAATACTCAAGTTGCTATATAATTAACGATTATTTTATTTGCGACGACCCGTGGTAGGTTATAAGTTCGATCCCCGGCCACGCATACATCTGAATAATGAGTTTAGAATAAGTTCTAGTTCTAGTTCCTAATGAAAGGCGTTGAGTGTAGAAAGCGAGTTATTTTTTTATTAATGTACCTAATGCTCTAAACAGTAAAATATTCGCTTCAAAATTTAACATTATGAATATTTAACTGGAATTTGGAGGCACCATCATTACACCTAATTTTATCTTAGAAAAATAATATTGAGCTACACTACTTACCAGCTCACTTTTGTATGAAGCAAACGTCTTAATCCTTGGAAATAACAACGAATCTGTGATTGACTTCAAAACGTCTTTTTCTATATTAAGTCGTTTACAAATGTCTACGGGCGACTGTCATCAGATGGACTGCACATTTGTTTGCTACGACAATCTTTCAAAGAAAAAACAATTCAAATCAATCCAACTTTAAGGATGTCATTGTTAAATTAATTAGTTAATATTTTGTTACTTTCAACTTAATAAAATTCTTGTGAAAAAAAACTAACTCACACCGTTGTAATGGCATCATACACTAGGTCATCAAAAGTTTACCAGGTGGAAGAACCAATGTAGTTCGACCGGGGAAGTACCACCACCACACCTATTTCTAGCGTGAAGCAGTTCTTGCGTTTCGGTGGAAGGGTGTGGTTGCCGGCTCACTTTTATATGAGGCGACCATCCTCGGTCCTCGGGAGTAGCAACGCATCTGTATTAGATTTCATATAGAACCCCTGTTCTATATGAAGTTGCTTACAAGTGTTCATGAGCGGCAGTAACCACTTACCATCAGGTGGGCTGCTTGCTCGTTTGCTACTTCATATTTATAAAAAAGTGGCCACTCGTAATGGACTGAATGTTTACACTTTTTCTTGCAAAAATATACGAAAGGCCAGTCAGAACCAACCTTAAGAGTTAAGGGCTATAGTTTCGGTAGAGTATTACGTTAAAGCGAAATACTTATCCTACGTAAACAAAAGGGGCTAGTACTTTACGTTTATATTTTGTGTGTGTGTGTTATTTTTGGACCGGGAAAGTTAATCTTGATGATCTTTCTGTTTTAGGAAGGTGGTTGAACTTTTCATGCCACTTTTTCGTGGTTTCAGCTGCTATGCTCTAGTTACCAATTAATTCATACATATGTATAGTATATAGGTATATATGTAAGTTTCACGTATCTGTTCATCACATATTTTTACATTTTTTCTATCTATTTATCACCAATTATTCTCCGCATCAAACCGAAACTATAGATATTAAAAAAAACCACGCTTTCTACACTAATAGCCCCACACTAGGATTTTCTCCTGTGTCGTGGGTGCCATGGAAACACACAAAGACGAACACACAACCACCCAGACCCAGAACAGACATCTAAATTCAACATTCAGATGTATGTCTGGCCGGGAATCGAACCTGGGACCCACTGAACGTCAGACCGGTATAGTGAACGCTCTGCCACGCGGGTCGTCATTTTCATTTTAATTGAAATGGTCATATTCATATTAATTTAAATGATTGATATTGTTAAGTTTAAATTTCGCGCCTTGTATGTAATTCATGGTTCATGCAGCACAGTGGCGCCTCTTTTTTACTTACTTGCTTTTCATCGCATTGTACAACTATCTGTGTAAATCTTTAATATTAGTTTAAATAAATATCTTGCGTATTTAAAACAAAATACTCGTTTATATTATCAGGTTATGGGCCCAGGCACGTTTATACACATTAGTTCGCGAGTAAATTCAGTGAAATATATAACAAGCTGCAAACCTCACATTGTGCCGGCCGAGCCGCCACGTTTTCCAAGTAATTATAACCTCTACGAAACTGAAAATGTCTTTAAACAATCACATGACTTTAATAGAGAGGTTAACAGGCAGAGATAATTTTGCAAGCTGGAAGTTTGCTGTTAAAACGTATTTGGAACATGAAGAACTATGGGGATGTATAACCGGCGATGACTGTGACGATCCAAGAAAGGACGTAAAAGCAAGATCAAAATTAGTGTTATTAGTGGATCCAATAAACTATATCCATGTACAGGATGCGCAAACTGCAAAAGAAGTATGGAATAACCTATGTAGGGCATTCGATGACTCGGGCCTTACTCGAAAGGTCGGGCTGCTGCGAGACCTCATAACAACTTCTCTGGAAAATTGCCAAGGTATTGAAGAATACGTAAATAAAGTTATGACAACAGCACACAAGCTCCGTAACATCGGCTTCACAGTTGATGAAGAGTGGTTAGGTACGTTGTTATTGGCAGGATTGCCTGAACAATATAAACCAATGATTATGGCCATCGAAAGCTCTGGTGTCGCTATAACAGCTGATTTTATAAAAACTAAACTGTTACAGGAAGTCAAACAATCTGATTCTGGCGCATTCTTTGTGAACAAAAGTAAACATAAGCAATTTTCAAAGCAGACTGCGAGCAAGGGACCACGGTGTTACTCATGTAACAAATATGGACACGTTGTTAAAAACTGTAAGAATAAGACTAATAAGAAACAAAGTGATAACTCTTTTGTAGCCGTCTTTTCAGCTTCTTCAAATAATTATAACTCAGGATGGTACGTGGACTCTGGTGCATCCATGCACATGACCATGTACAAGGAGTGGATCTATGACATCACTCCAGCACCAATCAAAAACATCCGTGTCGCTAACAATAAAGAGTTAAAAGTGGAATATTGTGGTAAGGTGAATATTAATGTACCACAGAAGGATGGATCCATCAGTACCATACAGGTAAAAGATGTCCTTTACATTCCCGAACTTTCTACTAGTCTTCTCTCAGTCAGTCAGATAATTAAAAATAATTGCAATATTAAATTTAATAGCACAGGTTGTGCTATATTCAATAAGAATAATGATTTAATTGCAACGGCTAAACTTGTCAATAACATGTACAAACTGAATATGGCTTCTGTTCAGGCATGCTTATCTGGAAGTATTAATGAAGATTTTTATCTATGGCATCAGCGGATGGGTCATCTGAACTACAATGACCTGAACAAACTGGAAAACTGTACTGAAGGTGTAAAAATATCTCAGAACAGCAATGTTACTTGCATCTCCTGCATAAAAGGTAAACAAACCAGACTGCCATTCAAAAGTGAAGGTTCCCGAGCAACAAGACTGCTAGAACTTGTCCACTCCGACATATGTGGACCTATGGAGGAGAAGTCACTTGGAAATGCAAGGTATTTTCTCACATTCACTGACGATTACTCTAGGAAAGTATCTGTTTTCATTTTGAAGTCTAAGTCTGAATGCCTAGATAAATTTAAAGAATATAAAAGTTTAGTAGAGAATCAATTAGATACAAAAATTAAAGTTCTAAGAACTGACAACGGAACTGAGTACTTGAATAACAGTTTCTCTCAATTTTTGAAGTCCTCAGGCATACAACACCAAACTTCAACTCCATACACACCTCAACAAAATGGTCTATCTGAACGAATGAATAGGACGCTACTTGAAAAAGCCAGATGTATGTTAATTAATGCTAATTTACAGAAGAACCTGTGGGCTGAAGCGATAATGACATCAGCGTATATAGTGAACCGTTCACCTACACAAGCATTGCATTACAAGACACCTGAAGAGTTGTGGAGTGGAAGGAAACCTAATGTAAGTCACATGAAAATTTTTGGTTGTTATGCAATGGCAAAGATACCTAAAGAGAAACTCAAGAAATGGGACTCAAAGTCACAAAAACTTATTTTTGTTGGTTACTGTGAGAATAGCAAAGGCTATAGATTGTTGAATCCCAAGACAAAAATCATTTTAATAAGTAGAGATGTAATTTTCTTAGAGAACAGTATAAAGAAAAATGTTACACCCATACCGTTGTTAGAATCACAACAGGAACAAAAGAAACAAGTAACTGAGACTTACATTTCAGACAGTGAAGATAACAGCACGGATGTCTCGACACGCACAGCAGTGGATATGGATGATTATTATAATTCAGATGATCCTGACTATGTGCCCGATAGGCCTGTGAAGTCTCCTCAGCACCGCATTATCTCACTACGTGCTAGAAATAAAACTAATAATATAAATATTGAACCTAAATCTTACCTATGCTTAAACAATATGTCACCCTCTGTCATTCCAGTAACATATGCTGAAGCACTCTCATCAGAGGACTCAGAGTTATGGGCGAAGTCCATTGAGGAGGAATTAAAGGCTCATAGTGACAACGGCACATGGCAGTTAATGGAGAAGCCACCTGGTGCCAGAGTTATAGGATGTAAATGGGTGTTTCGTATTAAAGACGAACCAGATGGACCAAGGTATAAGGCAAGATTATGTGCCAAAGGATTTGCACAGAAAAGTGGCACAGACTACACCGAAACATTTTCACCAACTGTCAGGTATGATTCAATTCGCTTGCTGTTATCTGTTGCTGCAGAACAAAACATGACAATGATGCAATTTGATGTCAAAACTGCATTCCTGTATGGTGAATTGGAAGAGCATATCTACATGAAGCCACCAGAGGGCCTTACTGTTCAACAAAACATTGTATGCAAACTCAGGAAGTCACTCTATGGTTTAAAACAGTCACCTAGATGTTGGAATGCCAAATTTGATAATGTTTTGAAGAAATATGGTTTTAAGAACAGTCATGCTGACAGATGTGTATATATAGGCTGTACCAAAGGCACAAAAGTATATTTACTACTTTATGTAGACGATGGGTTATTACTATCAACAGATTCATCCGCTGTTACTGATGTAATAAGTGATTTAAGGAAGGAATTTAATGTGAAGACATGTAAATCATCACACTTCATAGGGATGCAGATAGAGAAGTATCCTGATTACATTTTTATACACCAAACTACATACATTGAAGAACTGCTTAAAAGATTTAACATGTGTAATGCTAATACTAACAGCATACCTGCTGATCCCAGTGTCATTCTAGAGAAAAGCACTGCAGTAGAGAGCAACAAGGACTTTCCTTATAGAGAAGCAGTAGGCTCTCTTATGTTCACTGCTATAGTGAGCAGACCAGATATAATGTATTCTGTGTGCACAGCTGCACGATTTCTCAACAGCTATGGACAAATGCATTGGAATGCGGTTAAACGCATTTTTAAATATTTAAAGGAAACAAAACATTTTGGACTCTGTTACAGGTCAAAGCAAAGTAGCAATCTCGAATGCTATTCTGATGCTGACTATGCCAATGATCCCGACACGAGAAGGTCCACTACAGGCTACGTCTTCATGAAGAATGGAGCAGCAGTGACGTGGAACAGCCAACGGCAGCCAACAGTTGCGCTGTCTACTACTGAGGCCGAGTTCATGGCTTCTTGCTGTGCAACCAAAGAAGCTCTCTGGGTTCGACAACTCATGCTTGATATTGATGAATATAAACAAACCTGTATTAATCTTCACATTGATAATCAAAGTGCCATTTGCTTAATTAAGAATACTGATTTCCACAAAAGATGTAAACATATAGATATCAAGTATAATTTTATAAAAGAAAAGTATAACCAAAGATTGATAGATTTGAAATATATTAGTACTGATAAGCAAATAGCTGATATATTTACAAAACCATTATGTAAAGTAAAATTTCAATATTTCCGAGAGAAACTTGGTATAATTGACAAACCAAAAATATAAATTGTTGTGTTTTATTAGTATACAATAGGTTTTTAGTATCCTGTTCTGTTTTTTTTTTTAATTGTTTAAACATACATCTGTCTAAATTATTATGTTATAGAAGGCTTAAATTTAGAAGGAGTGTTAAGTTTAAATTTCGCGCCTTGTATGTAATTCATGGTTCATGCAGCACAGTGGCGCCTCTTTTTTACTTACTTG
>DWNE01007401.1:0-12284 GCA_018249875.1 Cecropterus toxeus | reverse complement strand
AAAAAACGTTATTTCCTTTTTAAAAAACCTAAAAAATCGCAAAAAAAAAAAAAAGGCCCTACGGCAGAACCCTCCAAGGTAGAAAAAAAAAAAAAAAAAAAAACAAGAAATCATCTATAATATTATACATTACACTGTACATTCGAAATTCGAACTGAAGCTATAATCACTCAACTGACAGTTGCTGAAAAGAAAGTAAACAAATGATAGCATACACATTGTTTTGACGTCCGCCGCGCCACCTGGCGGCAGGCCGGCCGCGCACGCCAGTTCCAGCTGTTTCAGGTACCGCAACCACAATAACATCACTACGTCGTACACAACACTACCGACCGAACTATATTATTTCGAGCGCAACCATTTTCGTCGACGTCATTCTTTTGCCGCGTAAATTGAGTGACTGGCTTGTTGCCGTTCGAGCGCCCCTCCCCGCACACACGTACACGATACGATACGCACACAAGCGCGCCCGATCCCTTATCAAGTTGGTTTAACTAGCAATGGCTGGCCCGAGATCCTATCGCCCGAGCTCGCGGTAACGTTGCATTGAAAGATAACGTCAGCGATGCTATCGCTGTGTTTGAATAAACTTGTATAAAATGTCAAATAAAAAAGCTGCCCGCCATAAAAGTCGTATCTCGCGCGATATTTCGATAGTGGCGCGTTTTTGAAACGGAACGAAATTCACGACGCGAAAATTTTTGTACAGTTGGTTGCACCGTAAATTTTTTATAGTTCCGTACAGTGTCTATCGTAGAGTCGGCTACAATAGTATGCGTTGTCCGTACTAAACATTAAGTTACTTACACGTAATATTTTTTTGATGTCAATTTCTGCGGCAAATTAAACAACCGGGCTAGGTACCTTTCTAAAGAATGAAAAACTGTGAGTTTCAATTTACCTTTAGCATACACCCTTAGAAGTCCATCGTTACACATAGGCCTTCCTTAGAAAAACGGGTATGCTGTAGTTACATGTGGTATTAGACATGCGTATTTATCCGAGGCGTTCCAACTTAGTCCTCAAGGGTGACAGCGCACCTGTGATTGACATTAAGTATCTTCTATAAGCCCTATTACATATGTGTTGGTAATAGATGCCAATGGGCGATGGTAACCGCTTAACACTATGTTCACTACACATTGACCAAATAAATGTGTGTTTATATGTAATTCACAAACGGCAGAAATTAAACTAGAAATTAAACTTAATAATGATTATTTCACATATACCAAACTTGAGCACTAACACAAAGTACGAAGTAAAATCGTTAGCGTGATTCAGAAAGGGGTACAGCACCATCTAGTTCTAACGCCGACAACTGTTTCGTAAAGCATTTTCGTTTCATCGAGTTTAAATCACAACGATTCTAAAGTTTCACATAAAAAATAATAATAGTGATACAAAGTTTCTTGCATTATTTGGCTTAAAGCTCGATTTTGTTATCGTATCGTTATATTGAAAACAATCAGATAATTGTTGGTTTTAGTCAATAAAAGTTAGATCGTGACAAAGCATCGCTCGAGCTGATAACAACATAAATATAATAAATAAATATAGCACAAGTTTGCTTTCCGCTTATCAGATCCGCCATGACACACTTAATCTCAGACATTTTAGTAATAATATAAAAATAAATCTTAATGGCCACGATCAATCAATACCAAGATCTTTAGAGTGTTATCTATTTATATCGTATAATTAGAATTGAAATGTCTCTCAGTATAAATCTGACAATTTTAAAGCGCGCATTTACAAAAGCCTATTTACCCGAATGCGTCAGAAGGTTCGTCATGTTTTTCGAACGTATGTTTGTAGGTTTGTAAGTGTGCCAATTTCTTTGGCACGCTTAAGCCTAAACGGCTTGACGGGTTGTGACATATGACATATCATTGGAATCATCTCAGTTTGTAGATGTGACATAAGATATATAATTAGAATAACGGCGTATATAAATAGGGAAGAGAGGGGTAACCCTTTAAAAATATAATTATTATTTGCTCGTATATGAAAGTCAGACAGAAAAACAATGTAAAACAACAGTAACCCTGGGAAGGTTTTGGTTCAGATCTCGGAATATTAATATTTTTTTTAACCCTAAACATAAGTGGTTTGTGTTAAAATGTAGAGGGGTGAAAACATTAACCCCAAAACATAAATGGGTTATGTAAAAAAAAAAACAAAGAAAACTTTCACAATACATGCACGTAGACCTGCGGGCCATGCCTTCTATCTCCTAGAGCTATTAAACTTTTTAATTTTATAATCACTTTGTTTTTTAGACAAAAACACGTTTTACATCTTATCACAAAAAGTAGTGAGATCGACTATAATTATAATTTATATCATGTGATTTTATCTAAATGTAATAAATTCTCGACCTTCGCTAATTTATACGCAGAAGTTTATTTCTTTTCCACGTATTGTTTTCCATGTACACAAACTACTTGTAATTAACAAAAACACTAAACACTGTACTTCCGTATGCACTGTTGACATTTAAGACTCACATTTAAGAAAAATAAAGTGGCAAACGAACATACAGTCCACCTGATGGTATACCATATATATATATATATATATAGCCATGCTTTGATATACCTAAAGACTAACACACAACACACACACTGTTAGAACACCTCGGATAAATGTATATCCACACTTCACCCCACAGACCAGACAAATGCATAACACTGCTTTTATTAGGCACAAATGGATGTGACGGTGGTACTTCAGGAGTTAAACCACAAAGAGTTCTCACCTTTATAAAACAAAAAATGAATACAAATCAGTTAATACGTGCCCGAAAGTCGGTCTTGTCATGTGGATCCTTTAGACCTTAGTGGTCTATAAACTTAATGGACCGAGTATACTGCTTCTTCTTTTCACAAAAATACGGTGGAAAGTATGAGTGAGTGTTCAACTCTGAGATATTTTTAAACAGGCTATAAAGCCAGAGATAAAGTTTAACGACTGCTGTCCAGTGATAAAAACTGGAACGAACGGCTTTGCGTGCTATTCGAAGCAAGCAGCATGTTGGTCAAACATGCTCTTTGCACAAGGTAGAAGAACTAGTACGGCTCGGACGGGAGGTTCCACCGTCATACCTATTTCTATCGTAAAGCAGATCATGCGTTTTTTCAAAAGATATATAGTGGCTGACTTATCTCCAGTTTTAAGTGGGGACCGGATAGTGTTGAAAAACCAAAAAAAAAAGCCACGTACAGTGTCAATTCGAGGCAAGTTAAAAGAAGGAGTGGAGTTCAATTTGGCTCCTCCTTTAAATGTAGATAATTTATCACATTTGTGTCTCTGCAGTTTGACAACCAAAAAAAAGGTCGTCAAGATACTCTGCCACTCTCTAAATGTTCTTGCGTCTGGAGAGGATAGGGCGGTCTCTTACAACGATATTTAGCGGTCCGAGTTTCAGTCTTCCGCGGTCCAGATACGGACCGCGGTCCGCCTGTTGCCGACCGCTGTCCTAGAGTATCTTAGTTGTCTGGTTAATCAGGTAGAACCGCTATGTGAAGTTGGTTTGTGATGTCCATAAGCTGCAGTGATTTACCATCAAATGGACTGCAGATTCGTTTGCTATTCCAATAAAAAAAAACCCATGAACTGACGACTGCGCCCGCTTCCGCTTAGCTATAGATAACTTCATAGAAACGTTGTTCTTATTATCCTACTACTAATATTTTTTTATTATATTGAATTTATTTCACAGCATAAGTTATTTTTATTATATACATCGAACTAAGATGAATGAACGTTCTTGTCACTAAAAGCTTTTATGATTATATCAAAGAGTCTGAGACAGTGCAAAAAATGAGACATGATAATAAAATGTAGCGACATCTTTATTAATAGACAATGATCAAACTGGCATTGAACATTTATCTAATAATCTCGAGTCGTCGAACCTATAATCACCTTTAAAAACTACTAAACGAGCTTTCTATGTATTTACAGCTGGGCACGGGTCTTCTCTCAAAGAGGGATTTAGTACATAGTCTATCGCGTTGACCAAGTGCAAATTTTTGGACTTTACAAGGTGGAAGAAATATTACGGTTCGACCAGGGAAGAAAGAAGGAAGGTTCTAACATGGATCAGATCATGCTTTTCGTTAGAAGTTGGTGGATGCCGGCTGACCTAAATCGTGGTGAGTCCTCAGTAGTGGCAAATGATTTAATATAACTTCTGGTATAATTTCTGTTTTATGTGGAAATAGTTACAGATGTCTATAGGCTACATTGGTCAGTTACTATCAGGTGGACCATATGTTCCTATCTTCTTCAACTTTAAAAAAAATCACATCAGTGGGAGCTTTTGTTCTAAAGAACTAAGGATTGTGGGTTTTCTTACGATATTGTTCTTTATTCTTAAACCATGTGCTTTATTAATTTCTAGCTCACTATTATTGTTATCATTAATTTCTGTTAGAGGTGCTTGAGATTCGAACCTCATACCCCAGATTGTAGAGCCGAAATGCAAGCCACTATAACCACTATCTAACGTATAATTTACACAAATAACTTATTCGAGTCTTAAACGGGAATAAGGTAAATTTAATGGAATTCCCGGATTGATAACAATCGCGCACTATCCAACGCTCATCTTTAGGAGCTAAGATGCATATCTCCTTTATTTGTATTTGCGTGGGGACGTACGTCTTGTGTGTACGCACGTATATGTATTTCTACCACCAAAATACTGGAGCAGCATGGTGAAATATGATAAATATCAAAATTCTCTTTTGGAACGAAAGTTGTGCCGTAGTGAGCAAATGGGCAAAATGTGCAAAATAAATCAATGTTTTAAATGTTATTCACTACAACCGAAATATGATTATTGATGTGAAACATCTATAGACCTTGGTAAAGCTGATTTTTAGCGTGGCGAGGGTTGCCCTGGCGACGGGTTCGCCACACCGTACACACTACTTCATATATATATATATATATATCATCGGTACATATACTTGAAATCTATATTGAACTTCTTATAAAAAATGTCATATTTATTTTTGTCATTATGCGTTTTACGTATTGTATTTTTTATTATCAGTATTTAGTTCTTGTCGTTTGTCTTCTTGTTTTTGTAATCTTGTCTTTTATGCATATTACTTCTTCGAACACGATATTTGACATCTGCTAGGTGTCCCGTGATGGCTAACATGTTTTTTATGCCTGAAAGAACGGCTTAATATTAATACCTGCATACTCGTCATCTACTTCAATCGTACAAAAAAGTTTGTTTTTTAAACGGCAAATAAGAGTTAGTCCCAGTATACTATAAATACATTCTGCTTATAAGCCATACCTGTTATAAATACTACACTTACACCGTACATTCGTATTCGAGCTATCGGCACGCCATATCGACAAATCCCGAGCCATATCGATCGTGAAGCGGACGAGATCATCCATCTAATCGATTTTATGTCCATCGCAGCATCGTTCAGACGATTTGTCTTCCGCAGTCACAAATGTCTGTGAATTGTGGATAATATTTGCATCATGTGGATATTTCTTACTAATCTATACTAATATATAACAATTAAACGGTCCGTGTCTGTATGTCTGTTTGTTACTCAATTAAGCAAGAATCATTGGTCCGATTTACAAGATTTTTTGCACCAACGTAGCTTATTTATCTCGTCAACGTATAAACGCAAAACATAAACGCCTTCTACACTCATAGCCCCACAGTAGGAATTTCTCCTGTGTCGTGGGTGCCATGGACACAAAGACACACAAAGACGAATACACAAACACCCAGACCCAGAACAGAAATCTAAACTCATCATTCATATTTCTGTCTGACCGGGGATCGAACACGAGACCCACTGCGTGTCAGACCGCTATGGTGACCGCTCCGCCACACGGGTCGTCCTATAGGCCACTTTTTATTTCGATACATTTCACTATTAAAGATGGTAACTATTTAATGTCCCGTAGCTAGTTTTATATAAAGTAAATATTAGTAGCAACCCGTGTTAGTTCAAAATCGAGAATAGATCTCACTTCTCAGTTAAAAACTGGATAAGCTGAAGCGAACTTCACCTTGCTGGCCACTCATTTAAACTCCACCAAAGTTACGAATCTTGTAGATACTAACATAACTATCTTTAAGGAATTCGATTATTTTATTTGGCAGTACGAGCAAAGAAGAACCCAGACTGTGTCTGAACTTTAGGTAGCCCGTTTGACATATCGCTGGCTATAGGTATAAAAAACTCTACCATATAGTAAGTGAATTGAAGTCCTACCTGAGATTGGGTATAGACGCCTACCCATCAGAACATTTATACAACTTAGTATAAATGTTACTATCACATTTCAAAACATCGTCTACATTCAAACTAACTAACTAATTCTAACGATTTTTGTATTCAAGCAAAACATGTAACGAAGAATTAAAAATAACAGCTACTTCAAAATAATACATAAGTTTTCTATTTCTTTATTTATATAAAAGAAACAGTTTCCAGTAAAATAAACATAATAATAAGAAGCTAATATATCTAATCGATTACTTGTCGATCGCAAACATCGCTTCGGGCCAGCGATTTGTCTTCCGATGTCGTCCACAAATAAATCTCTTGGAAAATGTAAGATTGTAAAACCATCTACAGAATGTGCGCTCTTTGATAAAGTTTTTATACAACGGAAACAGCAAACGAGCGGCAAATGACCCATACGATGTTAAGTGGTAAAAACGCCGAATTTTATGTATAAAAACTTTATTGCTCACTGTTTGGGCAACAAAGTCACCTGTGATAACAGTTCTTACAATAAAGTGCACCGATTATAAAATATATAGTAACTAAGCCATGGATTATATATATCTTTCTTCAATCATTTAAATAAAATCAGTATGCTTGATTTGATAGGATTTAAATCAAAATATAAACAAAAATTCCAAATATTATAAAATAAATATCACTATTTATTCTAAGTACCCCAAACAATTTTTATTTTACAAATATATGCGTCGTGCAGACACATGGAACTTTCATATATATATGTATGAATATTTCCTTATCGCCTAGTTGACAACTTGTAACTACAATTTTATACACACAACTTATCTAGATGGTGGAGCGATTAATTTGTTATTATTTATTATATCGCCACATCATAATTGCATGCGTATTTCTTGATGCACGGATAGATTAAATGTTTAATTAAAAACATCTTATCAGTATCCTTTCTTTTTAAGCCTCATTAACTTCATTAAATTCATTTCGCACACATTTTTATATATTAAACTGAGATATGGTAGGGTTGTCACATATTTAATTACAAGTGTTTATTTTATAGAATTATATTAATGAGAACGATTACGAAATAAGAAGTGTAAAATAAAAATAATAAAATAAACGCTTTCTACTCAGAGTGCCATACTAGGATTTTCTCCTGTGTCGTGGGTGGTATGGACACACAAAGACGAATACATGATCACCCAGACCTAGTACAGATTCTAAACTCATTATTTATATGTCTGTCTGGCCAAGGATCGAACCCAAAACAGACTGCGTGCCAGACCGTCATGGTGACCTCCGCCACGCGGGTCGTCAGTAGCGGGTGTCAATATATTTAAATAAATAATAGATAGAGACAATAAAGAAGACAACGCCACCTAGTGTCAACTTGTTTTAATTATATATTAATTTCCGATACAAAAATTTTCAATATATTTTGAAATATAAAGGGTTTTTCATCCATTAGCCTTCTGAGGTCCATAGCTGGACATAGACCGCTGGCAATGGACCTCAAATCGACGAGCAGCTGAAATCTACGCAGACAAAGGCATGGTTCGTTATTAAGAAATATTTGGTCTCTAAACCATCTCCATAGAGTCACGTCTAAAACTGGATCAAACTATCGTGAAATTGATACGAATCGTGAACTCTACATCATAATGTAGAAAGTCGTGTAGTTACAAAGTAGAGACGTCCAGCGATGGTCCAAGATTCGGTGCCGATGCTGCGATAGCGGAGCGTTGTGATTAACAGATAGAGAACAGGTGTTGAGAAAATTGTGGAGACGCTCTACACACGAACAATGGTCTATACATAGAGGCACCGTACATACTTATTATATTGTATGTAGGTAATATTTATAAAATAGTTTGTTAAAGTACATTTGTATCTTTCCATAATGACCGGTATGGTGACGACTCGCGTGGCGGAGCGGTCACCATACCGTTCTGACACGCAGTGGGTTCCGGGTTCGATCCCCGGCCAGATAGACTGAATGATGAGTTTCGATTCTGTTTTGGGTCTGAGTATTTGTGTATTTATCTTTGTGTGTCCATGGTACGACACAGTAGAAAATCCTAATGTGGGGCTATAAGCGTAGGATGCGTTTAGTTTTAAAACGTAGTAATTCTTACTAGCTTATTCCAGCGGTTTCGCTCGATCTCATTTGCCAGGGTAATGAGTATTCCATATATTAATCCAGGTCATAAATTTGCAGTGTTGCAAATTTAATCAAAATCTGAGGAGATAAAAACGTTTAGCTTTAGCGAATGAGATTCTTTCAAATCCATTCAGAGAATTTATGAACGTTTTATAAATAACTCTATATATGTAATTTAATGTATTTAGATTAACCTGTTTAATCTATACACATCCACCACTGAACTAATAACGCAATGACGTTATAACTCATTTAGAGTATTTTTAAAATCTGACAAAAATATCCGTACACTAATTTAGAAGGCATTGTCGTCTCATGCAATAGTTTCCAACAGCAGTGTTAGTTAACAACTATTAAATTCCGCCTCACAATAGTTGTCTTCTCGTTTATATTGGTTAGAGTGGAGAAACTCGAAGCGTTCCAACTTAGTCCTCAGTAGTAACGCGATTAATGTTAGGAAGAACTCTTGTTCTATTTAGGGTTGAGAACAACAACTGGAACTTCCCCACTTGTCATTATGCATACTCATCTTTCGCCTCAATTTCTGTCAATAAAGTTTGTTTATCAGATAAATAACTAAATAAAGCTTTCTACACTCATAGTCCCATACTAGGATTTTCTCCTGTGTCGTATATACCATGGACACACAAAGACGAATGCACAAACACCCAGACCCAGAAGAGAAATGTAAAGTCATCATTCAGATATCTGTCTAGCCGGGGATCGAACCTGAAACAAAATGCGTGTCAGACCGGTATGGTGACCGTTCCGCCACGCGGGTCGTTAAATATAAACACTCACTTTGTTTAAAGATATATGATTTTGACCGTATCATTTTGATACATCATTGCAGCTAAGCTGTTCGCGCGAACGTAATTTAAAACACTATACAATGTACGTAAGCCTTCTAAGATGGTTCTAAGATTCCAAGATACGAAGCAGGTGCAGTGCAGATTGCTTATCGACCATCGCGCACGCCACAACTCTTTCTATTTTTATACACTTTATATAGAAATAACGTAACTTTAGATTAACTGAATAGGATAATTATCAGTATATAAAATCACTCTAATGAAGCAAATATTTGTGGCTTTAGCCAGCAACATTTTTGGCTTTAGCCGGCCATATTTTTGTAAAAATCATCTGATATTTTTAAATGTAGGGGAGGGTTAATAAAACCGACCCCATACGAGTTGCACTTGAGCCCCCCTTAAATATTTATTATATTCCGTGTTTAGTAGTTTACCATCAGAAGACCTGTCACTATCATTTACTTGGACGCATTTATATATGTGGAAATTCAAGATCTACGCAGTCAGCTTTTATTATTATTTCGTATTTCTTTATTATTAAATATTACCCACTATCTCCATAATTTTAGAAATGGGTATATCATCTTTATTTTCGTAATTCTGGGCCCAAATTGATATGATTCCTCATTACTATTCTCATTGCATTCCTTCCCATCAGTGGTTTTACGATCAGCCGGCTGACTGACGTCGGTCAAACTGTTTTTGGCTTGTGTCAGCAATAAATCTAGATATTACGCTGTCTAGCAATAAATTATACAAAGGACTAGCTACGCCCGCGACTTTGTGTAGTTTAAGATTTATAAAATATATTATTATTTTTTGTTTATTATTTGTTTCAATAAATGCTGTAGTGAAAATTGAATTTCTATTCCTTTATTAAACATTTTTACTGAAGGAAGTTGTAATTTTCACATTATTTTATGAGTTAAGTAGAAACTACAGTCTGGATACATAAATAATAATAAGTTCTAAAACCTAACCCAACCTAACCTATTTAAATTCTAGTTTGTTTAGTTGCTATTATTGAAGATTAAGTTGAATCCTGAACACATTCTCTTGACGCAGAAAACGTGAGCGTTGAGCAAAATTTGACAAATTTCGCTACAATTTGCAGCGAAATACATACATTCCTGTTAATCGCTTACGTTTTCGTCGCTGAGCGATTGACACTTGAAGCGAATGTTTCGTGGCCCGCGTGTTAAGTATCTGTAAGGTCTAAATATTTGGTACCCTTCGAACTAGAACTTAGTTATGTATTGGCGGTTGTGACCAGTTACCTAAAATTGTGTGGACTGTATGTTTCACGCATTTATTACCTACAACTAATCAGTTGTACACAGTTACCCCATGACAAAAACAGAGTAGCAAAGTGATAGAACGAGAATGGTCCAACCAAGGAGGTAGGTACCATTGTCACAGATATTTCTACCGTAAAGCAGTTGTGTTTCGGTGGAAAGGTTTTTTTGCCAACTCACTTATATGAGGGGAACATCTTAGTTCACAGCAGTAGCAACGCATATATGATTAACTGATAGAAACTGTTATCTATAAAGTCGTTTACCATAGGCGCAAGTGACCACTCACCATTAGGATTCACCCAAAGCATGCTGTCACGCTCGCGTCGTTTGCGACTTCTAAATAATAAAAAAACTTAAAGTGAATCTGCAATACAAATGAGAAATATTTAAACTTTTCGCTAAATTTCTTAAAAGATCAAAAATAATTTCCAATCACATAACATCTCACTCCACGCATACCCAGTTACAACATAACAACACTCCCGAACTGTTGTCGGCGCCGCATTAAGAATCCATTAGGTGGACGAATCGTACGATTAATTCGTCTTTATCACCCACTGTACTATCAGCCGAGTACCCGCTTGATTTATATTGGGATTTTTATCAGTGAGATGGGAGGTGGCGCCAAGGATATCGGGTATCGCCGAAAGTATACGGATTCGAGTGCATAGTGATAGATACGAGCTTACGTTAGGATGAAATCTGTTTGGATGTAAGTCAATTAACGATATGAAAGTTTTATGCTACTTGTAAAAAATATGTTTTTTTTTCCTTTGAAATTACGTTCTGCTACACAATGCTGTCATATTGGGATGATGTCACTTGTTTATGGTAAATATTATTTTATGATAGACATGTTTATGGCGCGTGTTGATGGTAAACTTACGTTTTTACCATAGAGAAGTTGCTAATACTCTGTAGATAACGTAGGTAAAATGCATACAGATAAATATGTTGTGCATTTATTTTATTTTTATTAATGACTAAAACAAATTTTAATGTATTCTATTAAAACGTTTTTATTTTATTTAAATACGTATATATACGTCATATATTTCAATATAGCTTGCCTTTGTATGAATTTTGCAGCAAATTGGTAAAAAACACAGGCATTTCTGAAAAACCATCAAGTTCATGGTACGTTTTTGTAATTAGATTTTACTTACTTCTATCATGATAAAAACATGTAAGAAAGCATCCGAGACATTATCAAATTTTAGATAAGTTGAGAAATATTGTCTACACTTATCAACTTTTAATACAAAATATAAAGTTTTTAACGGAATAGATTTATCTCCCAATAGATACGTCAGGTGGCGCCACTGTAATCGCGGATATCTTCTTGCCCACTTGTCGAACTAAATTCGTCCAAACAGATTATAAGCCCATTTATAAACCATGATAATAAAAGCTACAGGTTTATTTATATTATGGTTATTGTATAACATGTTTTTCGAGCGTATGTATGTATGTATGTTTGTTTGTATGTATGTATGTTCTTTGGCACGCGCTACAGCTTAAAAGGCTGGACGGATCGTGACCTTTGGCATATCATTAGAATCGTCTCAGTTTGCATAGTGACATATGAGGCTTGTAACCACTTACCATCAGGTGGTTACTCGTTTGCTACTTCATATTTATAAAAAAAATGTGTGTGTCAGATCCGACGCACAACTGAAGTTTACTTCTTAAGTACGATTGTTTAAACAGGCGCAATAACATTAAATTAAGATTTTATAACATTTATATA
>DWNE01007400.1:0-12284 GCA_018249875.1 Cecropterus toxeus | reverse complement strand
CATACAACGTGGATCAGCCGTATGCAATAGGCGGTCTTATCGCTAGACAGCGATCTCTTCCAGACAACCTATGCATGAAAAAGGTAAGGTGAACAGGAGTAAAGAAAAGAAAAAGTGGGAAGCGTATTGTATTTCGAGCGTATGTATGTATGTATGTATGACCATTTGTTTGGCACGCGCTACAGCCCAAACGGCTTGACGGATTGTGACGTATGACATATCATTAGAATCGTCTCGGTTTACGTAATGAAATAGGCTAAATACTTTTTTAAAACGGAGCCTGGAAATAGAGAAAAAAGGGAGGGAGATTTTTTTTACTATTACGACAATATAGGTATCGAATAGAAGCTACTAAATAGAGTAATCTAAAATACATATACTGTACTACTTTTTTTGACTATTTGGACAAAAACTCATATAAGCGTTAAATTATATAATGTATCTTTATGAATAAAAGTTTCATTTTCAGTAGTCGGGTTATTTTTAACGTTTTTAACGATGTTACTAGTTGTATTGTGGAAATTTAAAGAATCCTTTTAGCACAGTTGAATAGATAAACCGAAAACATCGACAACCGTATTCTAGTACGGCACACCCCTTTCTTGTTATTATAGCGACATTATAATATATGCTAACACTCTATTTTAGTTCCATTTATACCCTTGGAATATAAATATAAGCTGCAAACATACCTTTATAATTTATCAAGTAAGCAGATCCATTTAGTACGCCCAAAGTTTTTGGGGCACCTATAATTTGATCAACCTAAGTAAAGCCTTTAGTGTTGACACAAAAACATACATTACAGGGCGGTTGTTTTGTTAGTTGGGAAGTGCACAAAAACATCTCGTCCTATTTTCTCGGCCCCTGCCCTCAGTCCTCTGCATACCCGCAATACCCGCCATTATATTTGTGCATTGTTCATTGAATTTGTTACGGCTTTTTTGTGAACACTAAAGAGGTATTCTGGCTCTCTTTGAACCGAGCAAATGATACGTTAACAGTGAACGAGCTATCTACATCACAGTGGAATGACGGACCAGTGAAAGGGATACGACTCCTCCATCGAATATTATGTTAAGTGGAATAGAAAAAAGGTCCCCTATAAAGTTTGACATTGTTTAGCGACGTATACGCCTATCGGGTCTCGGCCACTGAATAAATTCTTCGATATTCTTTATGCTCTAGCAAAGGAAATTCTTTTGCAGAGAACGAATTGGGAACGTGTAAGAGAAAATACAAGTAGTGAGTATGACATAAAGTAATCACTAAAATATTCTTAGTTCTGTTTTGTGTATTATTTCTGCAAATTTCAAACTATTCTTAAAAATATTGTTATTATATAAAAGATTTGAACGATGGTGGAACTCTTTCCTGTTGAGCTAACTTTTATATTAAGCGATCGCTTTATTTCTCTCCAGTAGCAAAGCATAATTGTCTTCAGATGGAACCTCTGTTCTGTATTAAATTGTTTACAGATGTCCATGGGCAGCAATGATTAGTTCCTTTCGTTTGATACTTGAATCTTATAAAAATGCAGATTTCTGCCTGATTTGCTTCTACGAGCGCCGCTGTGTTCTGATACAAAGGACTAATTTATTACTCTTTAGAAGTAACAATTCGAACGAGACCAAAAAATAAAAAATCTCCTAAGTGCGAGTCGGACTCGCGCACGAAGGGTTCCGTGCCAATATCTATACAAAACGGCAAAAAACATGTGGTATAGAAGCCCCCTTAATTATTTATTTTATTCTGTTGTCATGGCGACAACAGATATACGTTATCTGTAAAAAAAATAATTGTCTAGTTATCACGATATATAAGATACAGCCTGGTGACGGACAGACGGAGTTTTAGTAATAGGGTTCAGTTTTACCCTTTGATTACGGAACCCCAAAAATGAGGATCAAAACTATTTTAGAAATATTTTTCTAAAACAAACAATGTCTTAAATTTTGCTTTATAACTAAATTTAATACACCAGGCTGATCTCAATCAAGCCAAGCGCCCATGTTCGAAACCAAGTGTACGATACTCGGCTGTTGCCAACACAAGAAATATATTGCTGCATTCGAAAATAATGAGTTTCCAGCTCCAGCCATTTACGATTCAAGGACCGGGTAATATTTCCAGTGGATGTGTTCCCACTGCATAATTACAAAGGGGAAAAGAAAATTAATTAAATCCCCAAACATAAATTAAGTCGGCCAATGACAAAAATGGGAAATGGCTACTCAGTCACGTTTCGAACGTAGCGCATTGGAAATAATTACACGTCAAATGAGTTCAATGACACCTATTTAAAACGGGGATGGCGGGGTGTTACATCACGATTTATGCTCTTCATCAGTCGGCCTGGTTAGCATGCATATGTAGAAGCATTAATGTACATTTATATTAACTTTAAAGCAATAACAATTGACTGTGGTGTAAGATAGAATACAATAATTTTGCTTTAATTTAATACAAATAAAATAATTTAATTTAATGTGTAAATAAATAACTGTTGTTTATTTGCCTGCACTAAGATTCCCTGGCTTGTGAAAGCCATAAACACATACAACACCTGAATTTGATCTAGCTTTGTTATGCAGATTACCATCGAATCAAGGATTGAACGCAAAGGCTTTTGCAAGTGAAGCCACTAGTTACGCTACACATTTTAAAACAAATATAAAGTTAATTCATGTGTAAATTGGTGCTAAGTCAAATTAAATTAATGCTTAGGCATGCGTATTAAATACCTACATAGATTTTGATAGTGCTCTCGAGTAATGACATTATAAAAGATTTTTAAGTGCGTTTGTAAAGTAAAATGTATTTCGGAATAAAACATTTATTTTTATTACTATTATAATTAAATTACTGCGCCCTATTATGTTGATACATTTATATAAACCTATAAAAGGCATAAAGAAAGTTGTTTCATTCCAATTGAAGGCACAACCAAACAATATCCAGGACTAATAACGTTCAACGTAGCATAATCGAGGTCTTTATCCATATTACCAATGACATAGCACAGCACTAAAACACGGATAATAAAACTTTGATCGGAACGATGTGATCCAGCCAATGCAATAATATGAAGCGAGGCCAATTTACATTTAATGTGTTTTGTCTCGTCGATACGTAAATATTGTGTAACATTACTATCGGTTTACAGTTTCGAAACTTCACTTGTTTGCGAATTTGCAATTCTAATAGATTCAAAGGTGATAGGCCAGTACGTTAAATGTTCTTGAAATGCCTTTTGCACGTGAACTTTAGCCTTATGTAAATAAATATTTTATTTTTATTTAGAAGTAACAAATGAGCATACAGTCCATCTGATGGTTAGTGGCTCCTGTTCAATATGTACATCAATCATCATCATAGATCAAAGTCTTACTTGAGGCCGAAGACACGTTGTTACTCGAAAGTATCACCGTTTGTCTACTTCTACCTAATAGACAAACGATGATACTTCCGGAGTGGAACCACAAAAGGTTCTACCACCAAATATAGATTAAATTAATAGCAATAATATTTATATAAATTTCTTTTCAACGAATTCACATTTGAAGTACAAAAGTTAACAATCTCTGAATTTTTCTGTCTGAGTCACGCGCCTAATTTTATTCTATTAATGCGAAGTAACGTATCAACAAGAATCTGTCTAAATCCATTATGATATCACTAATGAGCGTGGGTCTCCTTTGGGTATATGGAAACCCCTCAAAGTACGAATTTGTAGGCTTCTAGTACCTTTAAGAACATTTTTGAAAACAGTGTATGTTTCATAGTTCAAGCAAATAGTTAATTCACTATATGCAAGTAACTGAAAAACCAAAGGTTTAAAAAGCAAAGGAAATAACAAAAATCTTGGTCTTCAACTTTTGATTGAGAGACTGGATCAAACAACTAAGTTATAACTCTTAACAAAGTTAACCCAATTTAAATTTCAGCGATTACGCTCCATCAGAAAATTGACGTAATATTGTGCTGCATTGATTCTTAAAAAATACTCGTAGCAAATCTGGGCTGCAATGTATACGTCAGATATATCGATGCCAATAACAGTAATTCTGCAAGCTGTTGTTCTACGATGTTTTCGAAGCTCTGTCATTACTCCAAAGTTACGCACACCAAGTGCGCGGATCAAAGGAAGTCGTTACTATGTTATATGGACCATCGGAACAGTCGCAGCCTCGTATAAATTTAACTGCCTTTGCTGTTATGTAAAAGGAAATACATTTCATTTTTAACTGCGCGACAATATTCTGCATAAAAACATAATAAAAACATTAAAACCTAATGGTTGCGGTATACACTTGACAGTAATGCGAATAGATTAAGTTCATACGTCTAACGCAATTCATTTCAGCATAAAAGATACATTAGTTGCCAACAATTTGTTTTTTATGGAAATTACGTGTACGAAACGCGGCACTCTAGTAAGCACAAGCGATTATGGCGTCACAATACAAGACAAGCAGAGGTCTAGGCAATGACAATACTTCCTAGCGTTTAACGTTAACGCTTACCACATAAGTGTGAATACATTGCACTTGTGATTTTATCCAGCGACGTCAGGAGGAGATTAATATTTTTAAGCGTATGTCTGTACATATGTATTTATTTGTATTTACGTACGTTTATTTCTTTTGCACGCAACACGGCTAAAGTGTTTTGATGGATTGTAACGTATGATCATTGGAATCGACTCAGTTGTCAGAGAGACATAGACTATTTATTTCAGGCGCCTGAGAACTGGAAAATAGAGGGGATGGTTATATTTTTTTGTTATACTAACAATATGAGTATTAAGTAAAACCTACAAAAAAGACCATATTTATTCACATTATAACGTTTTTGTTACTATTTTGACCGACTTAGTCTGTCCTAGTCTGAAAGGTATGATAAGGTAACATAGATCCCTAAGGCACCCAAAATCATCCCTAAAGAGTGTAAACCTACCAATGAAAATTGTGTTCTGTCATTAGTTACAAAAATTCATACCAGCAGTGTTCCTACAAAACAACAAAATATACAATGAAATTCCAGAAGAATGTAATCCACGTAATAGCAGAAACATTTAAGTTCTTTCAAACCTTAAAGGGAAATACAGAGAATCAAAGTAAATAATTGTCATTGTAAACTTAGTTTTTGCTCCAAATAATGGGATTAATAGAACTTTGAGGCTCTATATTCCACAACGTTGTTATTAAAGTTCTGCTCGTCGCTACTTCAAAGAGTGATTATCTTAATGCGTTTTAACTCTTAGCCTAATGACTCTGTTAATACCTAACTAGAGCGGTCTCCATATTTTTTCAGTTTCGTTTCGTTTAGTTTTCTGAACCAGTTTTTTTCTTGTCAATGACATGGCTATATTTAGTGCGAATATAATATTTTATTTAAATTTGTAGTCTACGATTATTAAGAATTTGCCAGTCATATATATTATTATTATAGCCAGTTAGTGATTTTTTTATTATTAATTATTAATTAAGTAAGCAGTTCATCGACAACCCATTGTTGTCCCGCTGCTGGGAAAGGGTCTTCTCTCAGGATGAGAGAGTCTTAGGTCATAGCCCACCGCGCTGACCAAGTGCAAATTGGCAGACTTCACACACCTTTAAGAACTTTTTTCTTAGAGAACTCGCAAATGTGCAGGTTTCCTCGCGATGTTTTTTTATCATAGAAGTGTGATAATAAATTTCTTAGGCGCACATAATTTTAAATCATCAGTAGTGCGTGCCTGGGATTCAAACCCCGATTGAGAGAGACGCCGAAGTCAGGATATCACTACTGTAAACAGTTCACCTGATGTCAAGTGGTCACTGCCGCCCGTAGATAACTGTAATCAACTCCAGGTAAGAATAGTCACACTTGTGGTCGGCCGTACATACTCGTACGTTACTACCCCCGACAACTAAGTTGGAACGCCTCGGATAAGTATCTCAGCCTTACCACACCCCTGAAATCAAGCACAGCAGCGCTTAACGCTCATGAAGCAGAAATAGAGAAATCGTAGGTGCCACCGGAATTTATTAACAAGCGCTTGCACTTATAAACATGTACCTAGAAGTGTAAGTAGTTACCTCAAAAAACTTATTTTTAAATACTTATGCTATGAATATTTTCATCGAAGTTATATTATACGCCTTTTTTGGAGTCGCGTATTGTGAAAGTTCAACCAATCCTACATAACCTAAAAAAATCGCATTCTTATAACTAAAGCAATACGTTTATCTGCACGTTAAACTCGTTCAAATTCTATATCCGTGACACCGTCAGAAACGCTTTACCATTTAGTAGAACCAGTGTGGTTCGACCGGGAAGGTACCACCGCCACGTCTATTTCTACCTTGAAACAGATCATGCGTTTCGGTAGAAGGACGTGGTAGCCGATTCACATATGAGGCGATCATCTTAGTACTATTACATCTTAGAACACAGATACGTTGCTAATCTACTTTAGATGAAACCCCTGTCCTATATGAAGTTGCTTACAGATGTCTATGAGCGGCAGTAACCACTTGCCATCAAGCGGACTGCTTGCTCATATGCTACTTCAACCAGATAACAAAAATACTTAAATATATAAATTTACACATCATATGTACATTTTTCACTTTGAACACTCATCTTGTTTCTGAAAATATTAAGCCTATGCAATTACAAAATATATTCATCGCCGTATCGTAGAGATACCTTTACTATTCTGTAATTAACATAACCCTTCATCAACAATCAACTGTTTAAACAAAACGGCCCATTTTAACAAATTATAGGCTTGATTTTATAATAGAGCAATTAGCAGTTATGAGGTTCGTTAACGGGATAGTTGCGGCTACCTATCATCATATGTAAATACGATATTAATATGTGAGTGTGTTAACTTTTCGAATTTAGCGTGTCTATTGCCTACCCTTTTTATGGTTCCACAATGAAAAGGTTAAAACCGGAGCGTATTATTTAGCCACCGTTGTCAGTTTGTATTAGAAAACCTCTTGATTTTTTTTTTCAAAATGCAGTCATTGGCCGCTGTAACAACTAGTACTAAAAGAAAAAAGGACGTTCCCTGCAAGAACCCGATATTTTTGGCTTAAATCAACTCAAACCATAATGTGTCGACAATCATTTTTTTAATACATGAACATCTATATATTTATAAAGTGTCAAAAATATAATGAAACTTCAAGAAAACAAATATACTCGCTTTTGCGACAGTATCATTGAAAAGGTATTCTTGACGTGCATATATGAAATAAAGCTTTCCCACTCTTCTTCAACAAAAAGGTCCCCAAATAAAATTAACGGTAAACGACATATGTATAATGGAATTAAGTCACTTTTGCCTTTCAAACGAGTAGAAACCACGAATAGACGATCGAACGCCACGCAATAAAATTAGGCTTTATCCGATGCCGTGGACGAAGTGAATGTTGTCGACATCGCAAGGGAGAGCGACCTACTTTCCTTCACCCAACCCTACCAAGAAATCCGACGCAAACCCGCGAAACATTTACAGCAGCCTCACTATCGCCGTTTACGTACACTTCTTGTTCAACCCTTACTGAATTCACACTTCAATGTACGACTAAAAGCCGAGGATCGAGTATCTCGCCGCACGTTCGTTCTTCGCTCGAGCCTTGCGGAATCCGCTCTTCAGTGTACGGGTAAAAGCTCGAAGAATCGAGACACAGGGTGGTATCGATCGGGAAAGGAACGATACCCACTCTGAGAAGCGGGATCACAATTAGTGGCGACGTAACGCGGTTACCGGCCTCGGGTGATTGATGCCGCCTCACTTAACTGGGACAATTTATTAGATAAATATACACAGCTATTATTGCACGGGCTTTCTTGCAGGCTGCATTGATATGAGTTATTAATGCACTAAAGAATTTTATAATGAAAATATTGTAGTTAATGATCACTTTATTTTTGTATAGTTCTCACGTCGTAAATTAATTTATTAATATATCCCAAGATAGCAATAGAAAACCTTGCACTAATATCGATATTCTAACATTACCATGGTTAATCGTGAAAATCCATAGATTAAGGAGACCTTACACATGTAAGGTGTAATATTGATAGAATTAGTGATAAATAAATAATCCTCGCGGAGCATCCGAGCAGTGATAGCTTAATGGTTGAAACTCGGCCTCTCAATCGAAGATCCGGGATTCGAATCCCAGGCTTGACTGGGATTCGAATCCACCACAGATTTTTCTAAAATTATGTGCGTATTAGAGTTTAATTATCACTGCTTTACGGTGAAGGAATACATCGTGAGGAAACCTGCACATGTGAGAGTTCTCATAATAAAAAGAGTTCTCAAAGGTGTGTGAAGTCTACCAATTCGCACTTGGCCAGCGCGGTGGATACTATGGCCTAGTCCTCTGTCACTCTGAGAGAAGACCCGTGCCCAGCAGTGGGACAATAATGGGTTGACGAGAAATAATTCTCCAACCATATAGTATAAATACATACAAAAATAAAGTTTATTTTCACAAGTTGCATGAAACAGTTAATTCTCGTTCTAATTTGAATGGAAATGGAACGGGATTTTCTGTTAAGAACGACCGGATGGCGTTAAACGAAATTTTTGCACGAAGAGATTTCTTTTACACATTCGCAAATTCATTTTTGTACATAGTTTTAGAATATGACCATTTGTGCACCAGTATTTTGGTTATAGTATTTTCATTATGTTTTAATTTACTTCCTACATAGTTACATTGTTTTAATTGTAGGTAATCGTTCTAATAACGCAATAAAATAATGAAAGTATGCTTCTAAATTTTGATACTCATTATTCTGCATTGCTTATTTCTGAAATTCATTTTAGAAAATTAAGTTATGTTCTAACAATTGTTATTCAAAGGGCATTATTATCAAATTTTAAGGCTCCGAAAATATGATCATAAACAGACCCTTTTTCAGAGAATGTTAAAATTTAACATACAAGAATATTTCCAAGAACTCAGATAAATCTGAAACGTTCAACGGAACATCTTCACGATATTTATTCTTCGCAAACGATTTTCATTCAGGCATCTTATGTTTATAAAGCGATACAGGCTCCAATTCAGGAAAAGAAAAAGCGCTCCACACAGTTAAAATTTATCAACGCTATAAAGCACAAAAAAGCGTCCATCAAACAAACAAGTTTCATATTTAAAAGAAAAATCTTCAAAATAATACCTGACTACGTAAAGGTAGCGCGTAACTATTCAATAATTTTAATATCTAATAATTAGACATATACGTTTTACAATGCAAAGTGGTAGAACCCGTATAGTGTGAACCACTGCTACACCTATTTCTGGCGTGAAGTAGTTTATGCGTTTCGGTGGAAGGGTATGGGGCCAGCTCTCGTATATATTAGGCGACCGTCTTAGTCCTTAAAAGTAGCAACACATCTATGTTCGACTCAGATAGAACTTTAGTTCTATATTAAGTAGCTTACTGATGTCCGTAGGCGTCGGCAACCACTTACCATCAGGTGAAGTCATGCTCATTTGCTACTTAAATCTGATAAAAAAATATACACCGACACCGTGATGTTCATAGGGTTCTGCGCGTTGTAAACAAATTAACGTTACATTATTTATGTTACAGAATCAAAATAAATCATAATAATAGTAAATGATTCTTAATGCACGGCATATCACCACCACTAACCTATACATTGTTTGTATCAAATTATAATGTCAGCGGATGATCAAGAATGTTAAAACAGTAGGTAAATCGTTATTTATATTCGTATTAAATTATACGCATACTTTCGGTTTCGGCGTAAATAGGTATGCGTAATAAGTTTAACATATATAGTGTCGTATATATTTACATCAATGCACTTAGTGTACGCGCAACCGTCCAACTGTTCATGCCAAAAATATAAACATTCAAACAAACATAATAACACTCTAAAACATAAACATCAACGTCAAAGAATTAGTTTCCGTTCACCGATCAGGTTAAAACAAATATTTATGTTTACTTATGTCTTCATACACACCAGCACAATCATTCTGAACCGTCAAACAGAAGTCGTAAGCGAGACCGCTGAAAACGGTCATTAATAGAGCCATTTATCATACTTCGACTAAAATCATGTTCACATGTTTGTTTTTATTTATGTATACAGCGCATGAACTAGCTTACATCATTTAATACTTCCTTGTTAAACGTTTTTGTACCTGTTTTTTACTAGGTGTTAGAAACAGTGTAGTTCAACAGGGGAGGCACCATCGCCACACCTATTTCTAGCGTGAAGCAGTTCTTGCGTCTCGGTGGAAAGGTATGGTTGCCGGCCCATTTATTTATGAGGCGCCCATCTTAGTCCTCAGGGGTAGCAAAGCATCTGTGATCGACTTCAGATAGTAGCCCTGTTTTACATGAAAATGCTTAGAGATGTCCATGAACTGCAGTCACCACTTACCATTATACTGAAAAAGTAATGCTGAAGTTCTGGTTTTCTCAGCGGTATCACCGTATTTGTTATTGACTATCATTAGAATTTACCATTATTTTCACAGACTGAAGTAGCTAGTATACAAACTTAGTAGTAGTAGTAGTAGTAGTAGTAGTACATAATAGTAGTAGTATACAAACGAGTATGCAGTCCATCTGACGATAAATTCCACCACCACACTTTCAAAACCACTGCCCTCATTAACAGTTGAAATTAACCCCAAATAACAACTTAATCCTAGCCGAAGTCTGATATACTGCTAGCTCTGACTAAGTTGGAACGCCTCGGATAATTACGTCTCCCATACGCTACTCTTTGGAGCAGTTCACAACAGCGTAGACCACTGCTGTTTTAGGCAGAAATAAGAGTGGTGGTAAAACAAACTATCGTACGCAATAATTATAAATTGTTAGTGTAACTCAATGCCTGTACTATACTAAAAGAACAGTTGAAACTTTAAAAAATACGTAGTATCCACGCCGTATTTTTAAAAGAATGTCGTTCCGCTTAAGGCAATGACCTCTACTCAAAACGCTAGTAAAAATGTTGAATCTAGGGAAAAATGAATGTAGTAACAGAAAAATTGAGAATGCTCCTGGCTACTGCTTCAAATTTTGAGTCCATAAAAACTGGGAAAGAAATAAAACTTTTTCATTCAACCAAATATTCTGGTTAGATTTTTGGTTGTTTCTTTATGGACGGGAGCACTTACCTATTTTTTAACTTACTTGTTAAAAACAAATATGTATTTAGTATCAACACAGTCGGTGCATGTTAATAAATCTAATATATGAAAGAATTTTACAACTTTTATGAAACAAAACAAAACAATTTTTATGAAAACAAGACATAATGATAAAAATAAAAAATAAAAAAATTTTAAGCACCTTACACACAACATTAAAATTTATGATATCTTTTACGAAATGTGAAATAACTTAAACATACTCGTTAGTACTGTTAATGTAAATGTAATTAATCTTAGATCAATATTGTAAAAAACATCATTGTTTTTCACAATATTGATCTAAGATCCTTGTATTAAATATCCATTATTCTCAAGTCTCAGGTATTTATTTAATTATTTAATTATAACATCAAAATGTTAGACATTAACTTTCTTTTCTATTTATCATAAGGTATAACACGATTACTTGGTTTAATATATTTTATGACTTTAATTGCTTGTTTTCTTACGTTTTTGTTACATTTTACGAACTAATTATCACCTTAAGAAAATATTACGTAGCATCTTATAAATATTAACTAAAATCAAGACGAGACTACATGCGCGCTGGGTGTACCGCAGCAAATCTAATTAATACCAGAATAAGGCGCAAAAACTTGCACAGATTCAAAGCAAACTTACTCGTGTTTTACTGAATGTTTTAATACTTGCACTTTGCAACTTCATTAAAACTGCTACACAATTTTACGGTACACCTCTGAATTTCGAACTAAATATAAACAAACTTAAGAATTACCTGAGACAGAATACTAAACCTCAAGAGGATGCAACTACAGCCGGGTTTCATTAAATTCATATTAACGAACTCGTACAGGAACCTTGGGTATCCTAAAGGAACAGAGATAAGTTTTATAGGCGCAGATGGGTTCTTCATGCGAGGTTCCATTTTAAAATAAGAGCACGATTCCTTAGAATTCGCTAATGCACAGTTCTAAAATCTATACATATAAATAAAATTGAAGTGTCTGTTTGTAATATCAAAATAACATTTTTTACCAAATGCATATCAATATATACATGATACTGATAACAAAAAACCAACTAAAAAAATTTTTGTCTGTCTGT
>DWNE01007399.1:0-12286 GCA_018249875.1 Cecropterus toxeus | reverse complement strand
CGCATATGACTCGGGATAACATTGTTAGCAGTTCCAGCCTGAAATATATTGAAATATTGAGATCGAAATCGCAAACGTCAATTATTATTTAAGACTATTGGAGAACGTGCGAAAATGATAGGAATTGTACATACTTATGCTGCGGATTTTTATAAATGTAGTGCTCCTCATAATTATATGATTTAGATATGTATGACTACCTCTTATTAGGATAGTTATAGCACCAATTTCAGCTTGATGATGATAATTAACAAGCATTACAATCACGAAGACAGATGTGTTTGACTTCATATTATTTTTAGTGAAGACATAAAATCTAACTTAACAATAGTAGATATACTATAAATCGATGTAGTATGGAGTATACGGAAATAGTATAATGGATAAATAAACCTCTAAGAAGTGATTTATTTTCTACCAATATTCGATTGAGTTAGATACTAACGTTAATTATATTAAGATTGACGGAAGTGTAAACTCCGGCGTCGGTTTCAGGCGCCGTTGTGTAAATCTCGTATTGCTCGTCTCTAAACTTCAACAAGGTGTTGATAACGTTTTGGCACTGTAACAAATTGTAGTTAAATGTAATGATTTTTGATACATACTCCACTGTAATTGGCAATTGAAAGAACCCATTGATTTTTTAACAGAAATAGCAAATGAGCATGCCGTCCACCTGATGGTAAGTGCTTACTGTAGCACATGAACATTTGTAAGCAATTACATACAGATAGGGGTTCTATCTGAAGTCGATCACAGATGCGTTGCTACTCCCGAGGACTGAGATGATCGCCTCATATAATTAAGACTAAAATTTAATAATAAGTAGATATAACGTTGTAAGTAACTCTGATTCTGGAATATTGGTGCATGCTTTAGTAGAAACCGTATTTTATTGTCATAGGTGATATGAAAAAAATGCAAAATCATTTATTAAACGGGAAAACATTAATTAGTTCCATTTTCTACCTAAATTCGCTCATCATCAAACGAAAATTTATTGTAACAGAAAAAAATACTTTTCCAGTAGCAGTAGCATTTGTAGGCGGGAAGGTAGATCCATGAGCAGCGACGCCATAGCAGTCCACTTGAATTTCTGAAAAGAAGATATACCTAATGCACATATATTTTAAAGAAAAGTAAACAACAGTCAAGATGTCAGTACCCAGTACACAAAACCATAAGTTAAAAATCATATCATATCTTTTTTACATTTTCAAAAAGTCCCATATCGTAGCAATCCTTTGTCAATTTCAAAAAAGTGAATAGTTCGTATTAGGAATAATAAATATACCCATTTCAATAAAAATATGTAAGCCTCAACACATATAATAACTTTGTACTGTATTTTAGTAATGTCTGTATTTTCCAATATAACGTGTACAAAAACTTGTAAAAAATAAATACATAGAATAATATGAAATGTAACTTACGCCAAACGACTTTGTCTTGGTAGAAGAGTGGTATAAATGGCACTGGGTAAGAAGTACCTTCATCAAATTCTACACCGACATTCAATGCCGCAAATTCATTGCTCTTCAAAAATGGTATCATACCACATTCAGCACCAACCTCTTCATCTAAAATGTTAATAATCATATTAATTTGTTTGTGTTCGATATATATTCGATATATATTATACGATATATATTCTAGTTTACTATAACTATGTTAACAATGTATAACAATGTTTTTCGGTAATTTTTAAATATTTGCTTTTTAAGAGCTTTAGATGAACTAAAGTAAAGCACAAAAAAAGAAATCGTATAGTCAATAACTGGCCAGATGCGAGTCTAATCCACGCTCAAACGGTTCCGTAGCACTAAATTTTCAACTTCATATTTTCAGTATTTTTGTTGTTACAGCGGCCATAGTGATAAATAGTCTAAGATCGTCATATGTTTTAAAGTCAAATTTAATTATATTCAAAGAGATAGAACTCCGTGACAGCGAAGGTTTAATGTCCTATCTTTTCCTTTTATGGAACCCTAAAAATGCGAGTATATTATATTAACATAATTAACATTTACTAAACATACCAGGCATAAGTGTCATATATATGTTTCTTGCGAGCGTTACACCGTTGGCTTTAAGACGGCTCAACGCCTCGTAGTATTGAATGGAGATCGACTTCATATCCTGGGTGCCGCGGCCCCAAATGACACCATCTGAAGTTATCTGCCCGGAAAATGGCGGATACGTCCATCCGTCCTGATTCCAGAAAAAAACATTTAAAGGCATAAATATTTTTAAATGAAAACTTCTATCGTCATTAACCACCATGTGGTAGAACCAATGTATGTAGTTCGAGCAGGGAAGTACCAACGCCACATCTATTTCCAGCGTGAAGCAGTTCTTGCGTTTCGGTGGAAGGGTGTGGTTGTTGGCTCACTTGTAAGTTATGGTAAAAAAAATATAAGATTTGAATTATAATTGTTTTACCTATAAGAATAAATATTATTAATTTCTATATATGAAATGTCACCGGTGTTATACACTAACACAGGGGGCGGCAAGTATTTTTAGGTACTTATATTGTTAAACAGTCCAACAAAATCTACGTACAATTTGAGGCAAGTTTAAAAGTGGAGTGCAATTTATTTATGGTTCTCCCTTGAAATCTAGATATTTTTCACATTTGTGTCTTAGCAGTTTGACGGCCAAAAAAAGGTCGTCAAAATTTTCTGCCACTCCCTAAATGTGCTGGCCCCTGGAGCGGTCGCTTTATACGACAATATTTGGCGTTCCGAGCTACGGCCTTCAGGTCCGGATACGGACCGCGGTCCGCATGTTGCCGACCGCTGCACTAACGTATATTATCATTCTGTTCCAAAAAATATCCGTCTTCTTAACAAGAAAAATCGGATCGAAATTCTTGTGTGAAAATTTCATGTTATCACCTAACCTTATGAAGGTTGCTCTCGTCACAAAAAATCAGATCACCCACCCTTCAGCTCAGACAGCTCGTTCTCCATCAAGGCCAGCGAGAGGTCGCTCGCGGACTCGCTGCCGGCGGAGGAGAGCGCGAGCGGGCGCACGTCGCGCGGCGACGGCGTGGCGGGCGAGCGCGACGGAGACGGCGAGCCGCGCGCGCTGTCCGCTCGGAGCACGGACAGATCCGGCGCGGCGTACCGGCTGCGCTGTTGCTGTGGATACATTAAAAACACTTAGACCAATTTTCATATTTTAATGACGAAGGAATAAATAATTCGACGCGCCGCGTGGCGAAGCGGTCACAATACCGGGCTGACGCGCAGTGGCTCCCGAGTTCGATTCCCGACAGACAGAAATATGAATGATGAGTTCGATTTATGCTCTGTGTTTGGGTGTGTGTGTTGTCTTTGTATGTCCATGACATCCACGACACAGAAGAAAATCCTAGTGTGGGGCTATGAGTGTAGAAACCGTGTTTAACTCTTTTCGTGTTTAATTTTCCTTCATATCTAAGCCATATAATAAAAGCCAGGAAAATATTGGTCGGAATAGAAGGCAGCATCGCCACACCTATTTCTGGCGTGAAATAATTATTACGCTCCATGGAGGGGTATGCTTAAAAAAGAACCTCAAAAGCAGCAATGCATCTTGACTTTAGGAGGAAATCCTGGTGTGTATGAAATTCCTTACTGGTGTCCATGGGCGATAGAGACCACTAAGCATACAGGTAGACTGCTAAAAAGAACATGCAGTACCCCTGATGTTAACAAATCATGCCACTAATACATATCTCTAATAAAACCTAAATTTAATTAGGAGCTGAAGACGCGTTAGTCCTCAAAGGGCAAAACTTTGAGAACTAGATTCACCTATATGCCTCTATACTGGAATTCTATGATTTACATGCTATTGACAAATAAACTACTGATAATATAAAACAAAGCATGCAAACAAAACATCTGGTCATTTAAATTTAAATTTTAAACTGAAATCGTGATTACCGTACAACGTATAATGTATAATGTGTATATCGAGCCAACCGTTAACCGTTATTTTTTAAACGTTGCGTAGAGGTAATTTACATTTCCTTTTTTGTGTATAAATGCATGGACCTATATACGCCGAGTTCTCAGAAGTTCTTTACTTATTTTTTTTATTTACCTGCAGTCCCAAAAAGTTGGTATGGTTGTTTGGAGCATGAGGTGAGGTGATGGTGTCTGCGTGCGGCCACTCGTTGTCACTGCCGTCCACTCCATTCTCCGACGGACAGTCTTGCGTCTGACGGCGTAGCTCGTAATCCAATTCCTGGAAATGTGGTAAAGCTATTATAAGAAAAAATATTATAAAGGCACATTATTATTAAGATTAATATGTTAAGATAAACTACGGGTAATGAATAATAAATTGAAGGTAATACCAACAACAAAGACGATACTTGTTGATTTAATAGAATTTATGGGAGTTTACTAAACAGCTAGCTGTTATATAAAAGGAAATGTGATGTATATAGATTTGGGAGCAAGGACAGCGGGAATGGAACAAATAATACATATCTATTTTTTTTATAAATATGAAGTAGCAAACGAGCAAGCAGCCCACCTGATGGTTAGTGGTTATTGCTGCCCATGGACATTTGTAAGCAACTTCATATAGGGCTCTATATGAAGTCGACCACAGATGCGTTGCTACTTCCGAGGACTGAGATGGCCGCCTCATATAAAAGTAAGCCAGCAACCACACCCTTCCACCGAAACGCAAGAACTGGGTGAACTTCACGCTAGAAATAGGTGTGGCGGTGGTACTTCCCCGGTTGAACTACATTGGTTCTACCACCTGGTAAATATCTAAGCTAGGTAATATCTAGCTGTTATTACACCAATATTGAAGATTTGTGTTTATTCAGAAATAATTAAAAAAATCGGAGTAAGAGGAATCTAAGTTGCAAATGCTAATGTTGCAAAATACAAATAGATATATTAAACTAACCTGAAAATTAACAATTTCATCGTTACTGTTGATCATCTGCTGCGCGGTGCCTCCTGGACACCTGAAAAACTCCTCTAGTACCTTCCGTGTTTCCGAAAATTCGTATAAATAGTCGAATGCAGCTGAGCTGGGCGGCGGCGTAATGTCCCTGCTCTCTGACATTACTCTCTGAAATGAATAAGACAGAACTATTATCATCGTAATTATTACAAATAATGGTAATTTTATTCCGAATACGGAAAGTTTGTATCTGCCAAACAGATTACATGCAAGTTACTAATCTTTATAAAACTTAATTTTTTTAGAGAGACCTTATATAATGAATAAAAATAACATAGCGAAATAGGGCATATTAATTGTAATTGTTATGATGCTTGGGAAAACGTAACTAAAAATAAGACCAAAGAAAGACTAACCTGAGGAAATCCAGGTCTTGGCGATCTGACTTGGCTCTTTTGCGTTCCAATTCCGTATCTTCTCGGTGACCCTTCATACTCAGCTATGGGCAGCTCGCCTATCACCCTAGTAACCCTGTTCTTTTCCTCGTCCCCCGACAACCACACCCCCGTGGGACTGGCGTCACTGAGTCTCACGTCCTCCCTGGACGGCAGGGAGTCACTCCCATCACAGCTGAGTTCACTCTTATTGTTCATCACATCACTATCACCATTTTTCATACTGTCTAAAGTCCTTTTAACACTCATATCTATTTCATCGTCACTAGCATCCGGTTCCATCCTCAAACCTAGAGACACAGAATTCAAAATCACTGAAAATAAAAGAAAGAAAAAACAAGATTTTATGAATGTGGTTAACGGGTTAGGATGATAAGGTTTAGTAAACATCGATCATACCAAAAGCGTTTTTGAAGTTAGAGCCAATACTTTAAGTAATTATAAGGGATATTTGTATGACAAAAGTTCACTTAAATAAAAAGAACGGAGGCGAAAAGGTTAAATTAAAAGAAAGCCAAAGCGACGTGGTCAAAGCGAAGTTAGGGCAAAATGGAGATGAGAGAAAAGTAAGCAATACAAAACAGAATCATATACACACAACACTTGCCTACAAATGCAAATATTTAGAATCATTATAATATTAATACTTGTATAACCTTTGAATAACTAATTAAGAAAAAGTTTAATTGGTACTTCTGGTAACTTTAGACATATTACGAACAATGTATACAAACATTCTAAGTTAAATATAATATCGGTATATTTGCTTCGCAATGCTTGTATAAACAGATTCAAATAAAATTGAAACTCCGATAGTTAGCGTGGAGTTCGAAACTCTCCATTGAAGTCTTCAAAGCTTTACTAACTTCATGCAAATATCAAACAAATTGAGTCATTTTGAATAATATAGCAGTAAAGTAATCAAAACTTCATGATATTCTACTGATAGGGGGTTTAATGCCCGGCCATTTATTTATTCTATCTCGTGTACCGATAACACTTTTACAAATTCCATTAGAAATCAAACCAGCAAAGGCAAATAATAAAATATTTCTGAATTACCTTTCCAATCGTCATTGTCATCAAAGACCATGACTTCGCCGTCAGCTACTACGGCTATGGGACTACTCTTGGTACTGACGTTACTAGTCTTATGAGGATCTAAAATAGGAGAGCTATTTTTTGGTATTCCCATGGTGCTCTGCTCAATAATAAGTTCCCTGTCGCCATTCGTGTATGTTGGGGACGTATGGCGCGATATCATCTTCTTGGGCTCGTTGTTTATCCTATGCAAGGATATCTGGAAAATAAATAATATCTTCTACATTATTTATCAGCCTATCAATAAAGATTGTATGAAGACAAACAAAAGCAATTATGAGGAATATTAAAATCTAGAGTTACACATTAAATTAAACTATTTGTACGAACGGTATCTAAAACAATAAATAAACCTAATTAATTATTGAATCACCATGCTGTTCTTAAGCTTTAAACGTATTCACTTTACGTTCCTCGTACATATTGTCATTGATAGGATATAGGAGTCTAATCATGTTGCATAGATCACGCGCATCGAATATCAATGTCTGCTGAATACTCGCCTCATTGGGCAGGTTGTCCGCGTAGTCGACCGAGTCTTTGGTCAGCGCCCGCACTTTGTTCCTCATGTTGTGTTTGTGCGTGTTGTTATGCCGGAGTTTCCGCACCGCCTTCGTCCTGCTCTGGGAGTACAACTCCCTACCACCCGCTATTTCTATTATTCTAGTACATATAATAAAATATTTTTTATATGATATAATGCAGAAAAGTAATTTTTGTATTATAAAATTTTCTATTAAAATTTGATGAAAACACATTCCGTATGTAATATAGTAGGAATAAAACTATGAATTTTATCTTCCACGGCTTATACTGGCAATAAGACGCATGTGTCAACAGATGAAATCTTAAGTTTACCTAGAATCCCTCAATTTATAGGTGCCGCCCTTGGAGTTGAGTATAACCAACTGGCTGTCATTGCGGTCTTCATCAGAGGAGCCGTTGTTGATGTTATTCATGTCCCGGCCCTCCAAGCCGGAGTTCAGTCTGGAACGGAAAAAATCAATTTCATACATTAAAAAACATACTTATGTTTTAATATGGATTTTATAAAGTTGATTGACGTTAAAAACAATTGACAAAAAACATTAACAAATCGACGCTGATACAAACAATAACGAACGATTTATCATAGTAAGTTTTTAGCTTTTATTAAGAAGAATACAGAGAATGATCAAGAATTTTGCGCGAATCAACATTACATTGGTCCGTGGTCGTCTTTAATTAGATTGATATTCTTGTAGATAAGTTCCAGCTAGAGGTTTGGCGTTCGGAATCTTAACTAGGCCATTACGAGGGGCTTTGGCAATTGGTGCGGTGGAACGTCACGCGATACGGCGATTACGCTCCATTTCTGCCGCTCACGGTTTTACAATCCTCATTGCATCGATCGATGGGGTTACGGCGAAAACCTTATTTCCACCTCGAAATTGTTCGTTTTTAGCGCTATTGCGCTAGTCGCTAGTCTCGTGACTGAAGGAAATATAGTTTGGATTGAGTAAACATTTTAGTTATTTTGTAGTACCTATTACTTCAATTTGGTAATTTGCTTTTGTGTTCGGCTGTTAGTTTGTCAATATTAAGTGGAGAATAAATTAGAGGCGATTAATATATGCCTAAAACTCATGGCTTATATAAAATTATAGTATTACAGACAATGTTACTAAAGTTTTAGTTTTAGTTTTTAAAGCAAGGCTGTAAGCCTTTATAGCTGCAGTAAGAGTCGCTACTATATATAACACAATGTATTGTTTCTCCAAACGGTGCGAAACAGCAAACAGACATCTATTTTTAGCGTTTAAGCGTTGATTAAGAAAATGCATACAGTAGAGTACTTTGAAGCGCAACGTTTTGAATGTGTCTACAGTAAGCTTTTGTACAAATAACGCTTTTTACAGACAACCACACACACACGTAGACCCTAAATGGAAATCTAAATTCAAAATCTAGATTTAATTTTCGGTTAAGCAGAGGATCGAATCCAGAACCCATTTGGGAGATCGATATGGTGACCAAAGCTATACGCAAAATTTGAATATATTGAATTAAAGAAATACAATATGCTTGTTCCAGGTGAACAATAAAGCAGTCGGCAATCAAATAGATTATGCGGATAGCACCTGAATATGTTGCTTTGTACCAATAAACAATATTAAGCGTTACCATTTATCAACAAACAAGCAAACATCGAGACACAACATTCACTTTAGACCACTGAATGTTGAATAAATTTCAAAGAAATCCATTATATACACGTAGCAAAACAGGCCACTTATTGTCAGTGATCACTACAGCCAATTGACAGCTTTAATCATCTTCAGCTAGTATCGGAGTCTAATCTGAAGTCTATCACAGATGCCATGGCTTCCGTTATTCGCTAGACTACTATCGAAAGCTAAGTTGGAATGTAGGAAGGACTTATATAAGTAAATTTGCCTACCGTACCTGTCAAAGCGGGAGACAGCGGTATTACATTGCATGAAGCAGGAAGAGGTGACATCAAAGGAGTCGAAACCCGTAAGCAAATCTGCTTTGGAGCGTGCTTTTGGTTAAGACATCTCATTCACATTCACAAAGCAACACACTGCTATGAGTTCTACGACTATTGCCACATATGGATTATGCTGTAGCATTAGATCTTTTATCGTGTGCTGAGGCATAAGGCAGCATATGCAACATTTGAACTTCAACGAGTTCTATCGTTACGTATGCAGTAGATTTGGAGTTATCTAACGTGCGCTGATAAAAGGCAGGATTATTAGCAGCGTTCAAGCCACCAAAAGTTTCCGCCTTGAACATGTGCAGTAGCAGTAATCAATAGATCACCTGTCGTGTTGGTGCTGCATGTTTTTGGGGCGGCACTTGGGGAAGAGGCGCGTGATGCGCTCGCCGACGTCGGAGCCGGGCGTGGAGTCGCCCGCGCCGTCCGCCCGGAGCGCGCCCGCGCTCATGTCGCCGCCACGGTCAAACCGCCCACGCCTCTACCGACAACACATATTACTTAGTTGACTGCCTGGCTGTCTGAACCGCCGCTGGGTAAAGGTCTCACCGCAATTGGCGAAGGCCGAAGCACTGAAAGTTGACTGATTATTTGCCCGATTGGAAGCCCCCAAAGTGTATGTCAGCAGAACCAATTTTGCCCGAACTGTTGTTAATAGTCCCTAATAATCACTTTCTTTTAAGTTCTTCGACTGAGTTCTCTGAAAAGATTAACCAATCAATCTGTGTTGGTGGGGATACATTTTAACCCATCTCAGAAAATTGATAAAGCACAAATGTTTTCAGATTTGTCTGAGAATACTTCCTAGGGTTTTTTGATTTTGAGACTCCAAATATTTGGTACCGCAAAAGTAAAATGTATTGCAATAGAATTTAGAACAAAGATCAACAGTTAAAAGACAAAACTCATAGCTCCGACAATATAGAATACTTCTAGAAAGTTAAGATAGTCTAATCTATCAACAAAGTTCATTACAATCAAGTGGCTCCTGAAATATGGAAAGCATAAATCTTTTAGACAGACAAAGACGACCTTGATATCTAAGAATTAAACATAGCATTCGTATTCAGACCTTGATCCACGAATAGTGTCCACTAATCAAACATGGCGTGCTGTCTCGTAATTTGGAAAAACCGGCCAAGTGCGAGTCAGCCAGGCACACGAAGGGTTCTGTACCATTGTCCATAAACAAAACAGCAAAAAATCGCATTTGTTGTATGGGAGCCCCCTAAATATTTTTTTTTATTCTGTTTTTTATTTGTTGTTATAGCAGAAATACAACCTCTGTGAAAATTTCAACTATCTACCTAGCACGGTTCATGAGATACAACCTGGTTACTGACGGACAGACGGTCAGACGAACATCGGAGTCTTAGGGTTGCGTTTTTACCCCTTTGAGTACGGAACCCTAACAAAGAAGTGACGTACAATCACGTCCGGTCAAGCGGACTAGACTAGACATCATGAATTATTTGCCGGCGACGCGAACTATCGCTTACACGCACCGTGCAATATGTAAGCCATGTAACCCTTCCGTTACATAGTCTCAGGGATTTATTTTAGATTTATCTCAGCGTTGGTGTCACAAAGAAATACAAGCTTAGTTGAAAATGTTGTCGAAAAGAAAATTGAAATAAGGCTGCAATAATAAAATTATTCTGTATGTTATCTAAACTTTTGCAGTTAAAAAAATGATAAATTTAATTTACGATCGAACCTACAGGGTAGTTTCATTCTTAGCTCGAAAATTCATTATAGTTACATTATAAAGCATAAATATATTCGGAAAACAGAATTGTAGCTTGCAAAAACGAGCGATTAATGTCTTACAACAAACGGGAACATCGCTTTGAATACGCGAACGGGTCGAGCGCGGCGCCGCGTGCTGCTGGCACCAAGTGTAACCGCTGCCAAACGGCCCGATCGATACCAGATTCATTACCAGCACGCACTTGATAGACAAAACTAGTTGTATAAAATCACGACAACTATATAACGCTAATAGAAGTTTTGCCACTGAATATAATCAATGCCAGACGTATAAAAAAATAAAACATAATGGCATTGAGTGTACCTCAAATAGCGCCATTAGCGGTCACCCATACAACTGCAGACCGAGTTCAACATTACTTGATTTTGTAGATCACTTTCCATTTACCCAAAAATTACCTAAAAATTTTCTGTCTATAACATGTGAAACATACATTTTTATTGACAAAAATGTGGTGGTGTGATGAGGTGGTGGGAAAAAAGCATGCACTCTTGATGACAAGTAGTCACTGCCGTGAACAAACTGTATGCAACTTCATTGAAAATTCTGTGAGGAACTTTATAGAAAACAAAGGGTTCTATTTGAATTCAAGCATATAAGCGTTGCCACTCCAGAGGTCTATGATGCCGCCTTATATAAAAGTGAGCCAGTAAAATTATTTTGATTGTAAGTATAACGACAACACATATACGTTTACGATGAAACTAAATGTGAAAATATAAACGTGCTAACAAGCTCTTAACATAATCAAATTAAATTTATTTTAATAAGAGAAAATACGAATGTAGTCTTATCCACTTATTTTTACTGACGTTATCTTATTTTCCCACAGTAATGGTAACAGGACTGGACGATGAAAAGCGGGCCCGCTTGGCACAGAGTGTAACCATTGGCAAAGTTACCGGTCGATACGACATTACCAGCACGCCTGCCCAATTAAGAGCCAGAAGTTTGTCAGCGTGAATAGACACGATGTTATTTGGTTAACTGACGCAGCTACTTTTGAAACTTACATTTTGTTGTCATGAATGAGTTGAGACATCGATCGATTTATGAACATATTTTGTAAGCAGAAACTTTTTCTACACTCATAGCCCCTCAGTAGGATTTTCTGCTGTGCGGTGAATGCCATGGACACACAAAGAGGAATACACAAACACCCAGACCCAGAAACAGAAATATAAACTGGTCATTCCCATTTCTGCCTGGCCGCAGATCGAAACTTGAACCCATTGCGTGTCAGACCGGTATGGTGACTGCACCGCCAGGCGGGTCTACAATTTTTTGATTTCTGATTACTTATTATTTTGTGAATTTGGCTGCTTTTTTAAATGTTTTGTTTGGTTATTTTGAATGCTGCAAAATGTAAATCTGAGGTAGTGCGTATGTTATATCTCACATCCTACTACTATTATAAAGGCGAAAGTTTGTAAGTATGGATGTATGGATGTTTGTTACTCTATCACGTAAAAACTACTGAATGGATTTGAATGAAACTTTACCACAATATAGCTTATACATCAGAATAACACATAGGCT
>DWNE01007398.1:0-12286 GCA_018249875.1 Cecropterus toxeus | reverse complement strand
TGTCCATGGGCGGCAGTAACCACTTACCATCAGGTGAGCTGCTTGCTCGTTTGCTACTTCATATTAATAAAAAAAAATGCGCTCAACACTGCTGTTATAAGGCAGAACAAAGTGTAGCCGCGGTGCCTCTGGAGTTGAAACTTGAGTTTGTTACATTGTCATTATGTTATTTTAATTTGTAAGTGCAATTGATTTAGTATAACGTCTGTGAACATAATTCTTGCATTATTACAGTATAGTTTTCCTTAATGTGTTGTGAATTGCAGTATGTGTCTATAATTGAAGTGCCACTCACCAAAATTGCTTATTGTATAGCTGCCTCCAATTAAATGTAATAGTGATTTTACTACTAAAACTTCGTTAGTTTTTTTAAAAGATAACAAAAAGTAGCAAGCGAACATGCATTCCACCTGTTAGCTTGTGAACACGAGATCTCTGAAGTCAATCACAGATGCGTTCGGAGTCTCAAAGATTAAGATATTCGCCTTATATGATAGTGAGTCGGCGTATTCACCCTTCCACCGAAACGCAGAACTGCTTTAGAAATAGGTATCTCTCCCGGTCGAGTCGTACTCGTTGGTCCTAGTGAACACAAATAATTATTTGACACAACTAACTAAATAAACATTTTAAAAATTCACAGGGAAACGACGAATTGGCAACAAATACAAAAATTAGTGTCCCACCAGCTGACGGTGACGCAGTTGGCTTTCTCGCCGGACAGCCAGCAGCTGCTATCCGTGTCCCGAGACCGCAGGTGGACGCTATTCCAAAGGCAACAGGGCTCCAACACATTCGAAATAGCAGCGAGTACAGACAAGAAGAACGGTGTGCACTCGCGTATCATATGGTGCTGTGCGTGGGCGCACGATGGCGGTGTGTTCGCCACTGGCTCGAGAGATGGGAAGGTGGGTATTCAAGTTTTAGCGAATTGAGAGCCCCCGCTGGGTTGTTTGCCGGGAGAGACCCCGTGCCTCAAACCCCCATGGAACGCAATGGAGGGGGGGGGGGGGGGGGGGGGGGGGAAGGGGTGGGTAAAAATTGCTATCTTCCTAGATTTCTGTACTTAAAACAATTCAGCTTATATATATATATATATATATTTTAAGTTATACCTAAATTCTAATTTATTTATGTTTAAGGTTTGCGTATGGTCTAAAACGGAATGGACTAGTGACAGTTCGCTAAAAGAGTACAGTCTTGTAGGAAAACCCTTGGAACTAGCCAACACATCGGTCACAGCGTTGGACTTCGCGCCCTGCACCGCGCCCGGCGGCAGACTGCTCGCTACCGGGTTCGAATCCGGTAGGATTTCGATATACGCATTCCAAGACGAATGGAAACTACTAGTAGATTTGGATACGAGGTAAATAAATAAAAAAAATAACTTTTTTAATACTTAATAATATTTAACTATAAATGTACCTTAGTATATATTATGTTTTCTGTGTATCTCATATTATTGTCATTAGTTTTCGCTTAGACTATTTATCCATAAATTATTAAATAAAGTTTGTATTTTTGAAACGATTATATAGCTGCTGTTCATGAGGTAAAAAGGAATTAAATTAACGATTATGGTACGGGGACGGTTAGACTTGAGCGTCACAACAATAATTATTATATATCGATTTATAGATATAAGCCGTACCAATAATTTTGTTATACCGGTTCGTTTCGTAATCGCTTCAGTTCTTGTGCGCGTATACTATACGTACTCTTATTTGTCTTATTATAACACTTAGGTTCATCAATATTTATCAAAGAAAATAAAAAAAATGCATTGTAAAGCAACAGAGTTAATAACAGATATTTTTTTTACCTGTTTTGTTGCCAGTCTATAATAACTTGTTATAATTATTTAATATTAATTCAACAATTTGCAGTGCACTTATATTTCAAGACGTATTGTATTCTCATATGAATATTGTGTAATATGCATCGGCCAATAATATGAAATAAATAGCACTCAGAACCACGCCTCTCTTTAAAACTGCTATGGGATTATAAAGATTAAATATATACTTTGGTTTATTGTAGCTATTATTATATAAATGTTTTTTTCCAGTGCTGCACACCACTTGACGGTAAAGAGGTTGACTTTCAAGCCAAAACTCGCTGAAGACGAAGAGAACTCATTGTTGCTGGCTAGCTGTGGAAGTGATAACTTTGTCAGGATTCACAGAGTTATAATATCTTGGGAGATGTAATATATTTTTATTTCTATAATTCTTAGTTTCAATTATTCTGTACATCTTACGTCCATTCCTAATATTCTACTTTAGGGAATGCCATAGGGCCTCTGTTCAACACAGTATAGATATTTTAATGTTTTTTGTACATAATAACTAGTTTTAGGCGCTACTGCAGCCGATTTGGAGGCTGTGGATGAGGATGAGAGTGACACACTTATCAGAGATATATTGACCCATTTCTCAGGGGTACCAACACGTCTATGGCCGACTTCAGATAAGATAATATTTTAGGTTGTTTACAGTTATTATGGGCAGCATTAGCTAATTGATAGGATCAAGGTATCAAGTGAACTGTATGCTCGTGTGCTACTTCCATATTATAAGAACAGGAACAAGGAACTAGGAACAACGTAAACAAAAACCCGACTGCTGCGTAAAAACGAAATTTTCGTTCATAATAAAATATATTTAATTTAACGCTCTTTTGAGTTTTTGTCAAAATAGTCAAGTAAAAGTATATTTCCAGGCGCCATTATTAAAAATTATATAGCCTATGGCACTTTCCAAACTGAGACGATTCGAATAATATAATATGTCATACGTCTCAAGCCGTCAAGCCTTTTGGGCTGTAGCGCGTGCCAAAGAAATGGACATACATACAAAGTGCAAATTGATACATCTGAATTGAGAAGCAACAATATTTTTCCTAAGATTAAGCTGCTGTTATTTTTGGGAATACAAACAAACATACATACGTACGCTCGAAAAACATTACCATTACCTTTTGACGCAGTCGGTTAAAAATAATAAAATAACATAATTGGATAACCAAAATAATAATACCGTTCTTATCAAGATAACTATAATTAATGTACTTAAAAAAACATCCGTGTTGTTTTCAGTTTTACATATTATCGATTGGGTAAAGTAATAACACAATTATGTACATCAAATATATATATTTGTTTTCATAACATTGTGTAGTTTACAAAAATACATCTGTTGTATAAAATGCAATATTAGTATATAACTTCGAAAATAAATCCGTGTAAACACAGCGATGGAAGACTTTTACTTTTATTTCCAAGCACCCTTTGGGAAATTCTTTTCGTATTATTTTAGTACTACAAAGCCACAAAATAAATGTGATCATGCAGACATTTCTAATTTGATTCTCAACCATAGCAAAATGATATTTTCAGTTTCGTTTATTATGCGTTTGTCTTGTCGCCTTTGGCACGGTTTGCACATTTTTTTGTTGTTTACTAATATCAGTCACTTCTGCTATGATAAAACTATAGACTCAAATTTCATTCAATAATTAACTTACGAAAATTATTAGATGGATCACAAAATAATTTCAGTAACAATACGTAATTATATACATACTTTAAAATGCATTTGATCGTTTTCCTTTAAATTCACTTGCAGTCCCTTATTAGCTTAATCAAGTTTATTTCCTAATCTATTTTCGCACAGTGCCGCCAAATAAGCATGACGATTCTGTGACTATAGTTTTTTTGACGTGATAACGTTTTATAAATCGATGAACACTGACTGCACGCACGAAAAAGTGTCACGTTCCGCCTGTGCCTGAGCGTGCAAGCGAGAGCGGTAAAATATTTGAATTAACGAGTGTAAATAAATGTTAATTTATTGAAATTTATAATTTTCAATCAAGTCCTTTGTATTATACAGAACTATAATTCAGTGATAATAATTCAAATCAATTTATACAATTATGCAATTTTTCTTTATGACGTTATCCCGTATAACTATCGTCCGTGAACAAACTATACAGACAACCAATTTTTGTGCATTATATATTTGCTGATAGTAACGCTGAGTGATACCTTCACTTTAGTTAAATAATTATACTTTGTAATTTAAAGCCTTTAAAATTGTAATATTTAATCTCAATACTTTCGTATCGTAATCGTTTAACAAAATATGAATTGCGTTATATAATTATATTAAGAAAATGTTTGTTGATGGTAAATAATGATAGGTATACAAAAGTCCGGCACAAAATAAATATACATAAAAATCATGTATGCCATTTTTCAAGCATTCAAGTAAGCTCGTATCTACTACCGAACTCTATGTCTCCGCAGTGTTAATGAAACTTTGTTCATAACTATTTTGTCACAAATTATACAAAATTGTAAACTTAATTAATTACATAAAAGAGTATAATCGGTAAACTGTGCCTCAAGCGGGAAATTATATTGAAGTAAGATTATGCAGCCCTTACTTTCGAGACAATAAAAGTAAAAATATGTTATATATAAATGCTTTACAGAAAATATATCGTTCATGATATAATATTTATAAGTGTGAATGGCCAAAATGAATTATATGGTGTATTCGGTCTTATACACTTAATTTATATTAAGTGTAATTATTTAATTCATTTTGTTATAATTTTCTTGGCCAATAATAAGTGATATTATTAAATAGTTATATTTTTATTTGTTGTGCAGTAATCAGTCACATGCGTCTATTGAGATGGTGTAGTGTTACACAATAGTACGAAACTATGCTTTCCGTTACATCGGAAGTGCGACAGAGCACATCCCGGTCACATTATATCGCCCTACAGGTATGGAGTTCGCAATATTACTATAGCATATTTAAGAGATCAATCCTCAGGCAAGTTATATATGAATCATTGGAATGTTTACTTTCCGTTTTACTTTTGTATTCCAAGCACCAATAACACAAATAATGTTGTGGTTTATGAGTAAAGATAAATTTTACAAATGTAGTGTTTAATTTTTTACGTCTTGCCAAACTTTCAGACAAATCCAAAGAATTCGTGCATACTATATTGAATAACTTGCCTTCATGCATCATTCTTAATATCTCCTTAACATTCCCAGTTTGTTTTTTATTGCATCATTTCACTTTAGTGTGCAACCTGTAATACTTTCTTCTTTCTGCTAATTTTTTTGGGAATCGAGCTGATGAACCTCATCACCTTGTTCGATTTCTTTTCCTTGCCTTCTTTGCTGATGTCTGTCGTCGATTTGGGCTCCTTGACCTCGTTTTCTGATGGAGAATCACTCTCACTGTGGAGGGAAGTCGGCAAGCTGATGGTGGAGTTTGAGATCTCAATTTTCGGTACATGCAGCAGCGCTAAGGGTTTTTTGTCATCTTTTTCTTCTTGAGGTATAAAACGAGATGATTCGTCCGGTGGGCTCTCCACCTTGACCAGGGCATACGAAGTGCTTGGTCTGCTTTGACTATAGCCATTTGTAATGGCTGGCAGCGACTGAATGTTGAAGCAGGAACTCTCGCTGTTCGTCGTACCATTCCTAGACCTGCAAATTTTTTTTGTATAATTAATTCATGCTTTGAATGTAGTAAATTTATTTTTTATGTTCTTTAATTTTGCTTTTATTTCTGAACACTGCGAACAAAGAATAGATGTTTCAGGTGTACAAAATATTCAAAATAGCGTGATAAAAAAAATTGTTTATGTAGATTTCTTTTGAAATCAATCAGATACCAGTTGGAAAGGTTTTACAAGACCGCAAAGAACACATTCAAGAAACTCTATACATATATGTAATGTTACCTGTTTGGCGTGTCCTGATTTACAGAGTTTATCAGCTTCCTCCAGAAGAATTTGTCAGTGAAGTTCCTCCCGTCCCTCTGCTGCGGATACGGCAGGTGTTGGTAGTAATTCAGAGGAGTCGGCACGGTGCAAGGCCGATATAATATGGGGATTAAGTTTCGGTTCCTCGTCTCTGTGAATAATGATAATGATTTTGGTGTAATTAAATTTCTTTGAACAAAGTTCAAAATATATATCCTATAAAATTATTTATAAAACTTATCACGCGAAAATGTGCATTTGCATTTTTAGTTCAATAATTAAAAACCTTTGCTAGTACAGGTAATTGAATTATATAAAAAATATTTAAGCTGTATGAAATAAGTAAATATGACACAGCAATTAATTCTACTAACTTCCATAATTTGATTTTTTTTACTAATATGAACAAAAAAAACAGATATGTAAGTGTTTTACATGGAATAACTAGTCCTCCTAGCATACATCGTTGAACTCACCGATACCGTGCGCCTGCGCAAAGTGCGTGGCGTACACCGTGGCGCTGCTCTGGAAGAAGTCCGGCGAGTACACCAGCACGATGCGGCGGCAGCGCTCCGAAATCATCCGCACCACCGGCTGGATGCGCGTCGAGAATCCTGGTAACAGGTCTTCTTCCGTGCACAGCTGGTAAAAATACTTAAGATAAGTATGTTAGTCGGAACGAGATGATTACTAGCTAGGCTTATTACTAGCGAAAAGCAGTTTTCGCGTTTCGGTGGAAGAGTGTGGTTTCAGGCTCACTTTTATATGAGGAGACCATCTCAGTCCTCGGAAGCAGTAACGCATTTGTGGTCGACTTCATATAAAACCCCTGTTCTATGTGAGGTTGCTTACAAATATCCATGGGCGGCAGTAACCACGTACCATCAGGTGGGCTGCTTGCTCGTTTGCTACTTCATATTAATAAAATAAATAAAATATGCTCTTTTACTACTTAAATCTGATAAAAAAAAAAAAACAATTTATGCAGTATTTCTTCTTATTGTCTGTGAGTGACATACCAGCAAACCTTCACGTCCGAGTATTTCAATCATCAAGTCGACGAAGCCGCGGTCCTGCGGCGCGTACAACACGTACGCGTGGTAGTACTGAGGCCGGTTGAACCTCACATCGTCGAACGTGAGCCGGTTGTCCTCCGACGAATCCGCCGCCACCACCTGCTGGCATTTTGGGGGCTCTGGAATAAACACCGTCCAGTATTTGTAAAAAAAACCTAGTGACTACAATATTCGAAATCCTCGAACGATGTTTCCCGAGATTCAAACATTGAACTTTTTTTATAATATTATTCAAGTTACTAGCGTATTAGAAATTATATATCTATTATTGTGAAGGCAAACGTCGAGAGGAAACCTATAGTGGCGTTAAAGTTCCTTAACCGATTCCTGGCCTATGACGCACCTAGCGCGTCATGAATAAACCTACAGGGAGGCCAATGACGCGATAAGCGCGTCATTAAAAAAATATTTAAATTTAATTTTTTATTCAACTGAAAACACCCTTTTTTTCTATAAAAATAAACACATTGGAGAAATTACGGCGCGCTAGGAGCGTCATCACTTAAGAGGGCCAATGACGCGATTCGCGCGTCTTTCAATTTTGAATGGGGCCGGAGCGGAAAGTCTCCAGAAATCAAGGTGGCAAGGAATCGGTTAAATAAAAATAAATGGCATATGAAGTTAATTTGCCCAGTACGTTAGACTATGAGCTTGAGCCACTCTCACTCTGAGAGGAGACTCATATCTAACGGGAGCCCTGCAATGCGTTGACGACGATTAGCAGGAACAAAACACAATATTTTAATTCCAGAACATAACAAACATGTTGACTTGTATGACTAAATATATTTTTAAACAAAAATCACTAATTTCATATCATACTGGACTTATTAACTAGTTAATTGAAAGTAAATAAATGGCCTTACCTAAAAGTCTATTATTTCTAAGAAGCTCAAAGAGGTCGTCATGTACATCAAATCTGTCCAGCAGTTGCAGGTAGTGAAGGAGTTGTCCAATGGTGGCACTGTGATCTTTGTCTATCCATAAGTCTATCACCTTTCCAACTTTATCTGGGGATTCCTTTATGCATGCTTCTATTTGTGATGATATGTTTACTAGAGATGCCAGGCCTCGCCAATCTCTGAAAATGGAACCAATTGGTTGTATTAAAAAGATGCTCTTCATTGTCAACCCATTATTGTCTGACTGCCAGGCTTGGGTTTTCTCTCAGAAAGATAGAGTAGATCGTTCACTGCACTGACCTAATCACAAACTTTGAGAACATTTTTCGCTCAACCAACACATTAATTTGCCCAGATATACACTAATTATCTATTAATAGATAATGAGATTATTATTATAAATCACTTTTAGAATATAACATATGTCTCAATTACTTTATTATTTCTGATAAACAAAATTTATAAATGATAGATTGACCTTTGTCTGTTTTAGTAAAATCATTTGATAAAATGACTTTAATCTATACATATAACCAATATTTGAAAATTTAATATAAAACCAACCCAGTCCTTGTTTTGCCTTAACATTTAGGCAATATTTTATTAAAATCCAACCATTTTATTAAAAGTATTAGAGTTTGAATCCTTTAACAGAGGACATGGTTAGTTCAAAAATGTTGCCTAAACAGCAGTTGTATATTGGTACAACCCAACCTTAACAGGAAATAAGTAAGAATTTACTGACTAAACTTCTTCATTAAATTACACTATGGAACAAATTGGGAAATCCTGGGATTTTTATTCAGGAAAACAAGACAATAAATTATCACTCACTTGACTACACTACTACTTCACGTCATGATGTATCTATCACACAAGTAACAGTTCATTTGCTAATCCTCATGCTTGTTTCTGTGATACTGAGCTGTAGAGAAGAGCTAACCTAACATTCAATTATGATCTGAGTAAGTAAGCTATGTGTAGCATGTTTAATTTTGTTTGTTATTTTAATAATCACAAATTAAAAAGCAAAATTATGGACCTAAGTTCGGTTTCTTAACGTAAAATTACCATAAAATTGTAATCCATCTAACTTTTTTGACATTCTACGGATTAGTCATTGTGAAAAATTATTAATCTCAAAAAATATATATCTTGCAACATTTTAACATTAAATACTTTTTGTTTTAAGCACTAAGTCTATTGATCGATTGACACATGTTATCACTGACCGTTGAAACTTTTTTTTTTTCCAAAACTTCTTTTTGGTAAACTTAAATCCAAGTCCCACAGTCCCTTAGGTGCCCTTTATTCATAAATAAAACAATACCCCCAAACACTTCTTTCAAGGAATGTCTTAATATTTTATCAAATTCTATTCAAAGTAGCGGTTTCTCCATGGGTATTTCCACTCAACATATTTATATAAACATGAGTTATTCGTATCATCATATTTATTCTGCAAAACTTGCATGACTCACTAATGCTCAGTTTTTTCTTACGTTTTGCAATTTTGCAGCAAACATTTAACTTGGAAAATAAAAAATTATGTTAATTCAACAGGGGAAATCCATACTTTGAAACATGGTCGTTAGTTAGCATGTGCTGTACACATGTGGGCATATATTTCTTATATGATGTTACTCTAAAATATATATTGATGCAAACATTTTCAATGAGTATATTTCAGCACTGAAATTATATTTAGTGTTGGCACAAATTGTATGTGAGAATAAATTAATAATTATATATTTGTAAGAATAAATAAATTCAGTGTCAGACACATATCTATACAGAAAGTTTTAGTGAATATGTTTCAGTGCTGAAATCTTATTTTTATGAAATAATGTTAGGACAAATTATATGTGCACATGTGAGCATGTTTTTCACAATTATGATGTTTAGTTTATGATACATATTATAGAAAGTTTCAGTGAGTATATTTCAGTACCAAACTTTTTTCTACAAGTAATATTAAAAAAATATATATATGTGACGAATAGATAACCTCTCTTCCTTTGATAAGTCGGTTAAAAATAGGTCATATTGTCTGATGTTTTTGTTATAAAATAAAATTCTTCACTACAACTAAGATGTTTGCTATGCTTGAAATCTGATGCAATGAACAAATATTATAATTTAGAATCCTACAACAAATGAAATCATCTTCTGAAAGCCATTAAATTTTTTGGATTTTTAAATTAAAAAAAAAAACAAATTGAGAACCTCCTCCTTGTTGAAGCCGGTAAAAAAAATTGTAATATCTGTGAAAAGTAGATAATAATAAAAAATGTTTAGTCTTTTATCTGAATTACAGGTATTACGTGGAAAAAAAATACACAACAACAATAATGAATGAATAAATGTACAATATTAAATAACATTTGCAGAGCAATGATGTACAACACTGGAATTCATGGTTTTATACATATTACCTCACAAATTTCTAGCAAGAAGCTATTGTAATATTTCACTTTTGGTCAGGGTTGTGGAGCTCTATAATTGCAAACAAAACTATCAGGTCCCAAATAAGATTTTATCCATAACAAAATTATATATTTGTACTTTACATTTAAAATTCCTTCAAAATATTATATCAGTAACTAAAACTATCTAAAACTTGCAGGCAATCTGAGGTCATTATATATCAACAGTTGTATCCGAAAGCCGTATAATATTATTCCTGTAACAATATCCATATCCAGACCTGAATTTTTATATCCATAATATCCCTGTTTTCCAGTTAATAGCCAGTGGGTACCAGGTACATTTATAAGGTGATCATCTTAATCCTTAGAGGTAGTCACTCATCTGATCAGTGTCAGGTAGGTAGGTAATCCTCGTTCTTCTTGACATTAGGAACGACTGTTTTGTACTCACATAAAGGAAAATATATACCTAGAATCTAGTCATATTTATATGACTCAGCCCAGAACTGAACCTGGTACACTTTGTGGCATACCAGTATACTGACCGTGAAATCAGATGGACAAAGGTTATCAGTTTCAAGTAAACGCAAGTTATTAAGTCGTATCCAATCACATATAGTATTTCTTTCATTGATCCCACAGCCCTAGTAATCCTATCAGTAACCCTAGTTATTATGTTACAAAAGGTAGGTACTCACCTGTATCTAGAAATTTTATCTGGACAAACTGTTTTTATAACTTTTTTCGGGTTCAGCAGAGAAGATAACAATTTTAAAGATTCATCTGAAAGCCGCGATAATGGCACTAAATTTAGGTCTATATCTTCATCCATTTTGTAGATGTCTGCTCATTTGTTGTAACTCTACTTTGTTTCACTCGCATAAGTCGTATCTTTAAATTAAATTTTACACAATTCAATTAAACCAATTCTGTTCTTATGTCTCTAAAACCAGTGTTTGTGACACAACACACAACTTCTTCCCCAATATTTTCTTTCAACTTTCAATTTTTTTTCTAGTAGTAAATTATGACTTCACAAAAACGAGTAACTTCTAGGCTTTTGGCCAATATTCTGTATGAGCTCATGACTACCCTTGAACTTTTGCAGAGCACTAAAGAATAAGAGTTTTATGTCATTAGCGATAGTTCTTATGAGTGAATACACGCATTTCCGACATTATTGGTCAAATCCTATAAAAACTTTAACTTTTTTATATGATATAAGAAGTTGAAGCCCTTTATTACACAAAAATAATATTTTATAGTTTGAAAATGTCATTTAAATAATAACTAACGAATTAAAGGCATCCTTTTTTTATTTAACCTAAATCGGTTAAAAAACGTATATACCCGATGTAGTCGTTAATTAAATAATTAGATTTATTAATAAAAAAACGAGCATTTGAATAAAATAAAAATAAGGCGCTTTTGGACATTTTCTTGGGCTTATTAGCAATATTAACTTACAATTTCAAGAATAATAAATCTGCCAAGTGCGAGTAGGACTCGCAGGCGAAGGGTTCCGTATCATTATCATTCACAAATCTTGAAGAAAAAATGTAATGAAAACTCTGTTAAATAAATAAAGTTGAAAAGTTTTCCAACTACCAACATAAATTTGTTTTCCATAGTGTTTGTATGAATTGCAAAGTTATGTTATTAGATTTTTTAAAAAGGGCTATAGCTCAAAAACTGTCAATCATATCTTCTTTGAACCAATTTTAGTTGAAAGTTTTTCTTAACATCTTCAAAATATGTTCTGTCCAGATTTTTAATACCCTTAGTTTAAAAGTTAGAGGGGTGGACACACACTTTACCGCTCTCTCGGTTTCTCTAAAAAAAAACTACTTTGAGAAAAAATGATTTTTGAAACCTCAATGTCATTTTTAAAGACCTTTCTATAGATACCCCACACGTGTATGTCAGATGAAAAAAAAATTGAGTTTCAGTTTCATGTAGGAGGCCCCCTTATGTATTTTTTTATTTTTGTACTAAAATCGGAAAGTGGTTTACAGAATACACTTACCTACCAAGTTTCAACTCTATAGTCTTAATAGTTTCCGAATAAAATGGCTGTGACATA
>DWNE01007397.1:0-12287 GCA_018249875.1 Cecropterus toxeus | reverse complement strand
ACCAATGTAGTTCGACCGGGGAAGTACCACCGCCACACCTATTTCTAGCGTGAAGCAATTCTTGCGTTTCGGTGGAAAGGTGTGGTCGCCGGCTCACTTTTATATGAGGCGACCATCTCAGTCCTCGGGAGTAGCAACGCATCTGTGGTCGACTCCATATAGAACCCCTGTTCTATATGAAGTTGCTTACAAATGTCGGGCGGGCTGCTTGCTCGTTTGCTACTTCATATTTATAAAAAAATATTTGTATATATATATACCTATGTCTCTGACGCAGAAGTGTCTTTATCACAAAAATACTTTATGGTCAATAGAGATGGAAATAAATGTTTAGAAATAGAGTATTTTTTTCTTTTTAGTTGAAACGCAAACAATAAATAACCCTATCAGAGTCCGCCGTCATTAAAAACGTACAACCTTTGTTTCACATTATATCAATTAACAACCATGTATTAATACCAAGATTAACAGTATCTTTATTGGTTTTAAAATTATAAACGATAACGACAATATTGTCCTATCGACTCCAACAATAACAGGAAACCGCGAACGCAACACGCTATATTTTTAATTTGCAATTCGGTATTTATTATCGAAAACTTATCAATATTTAACTGGGGCATCCTTTGTCCTTTACCAAGGCTTGGCATAAACTTTTATATCACAATTTATATTATTAAGGTAAAGTAGAAATAGTTATAGAGTCGAAACCCATAAAATTTTTAGGTTTTCTAATTAAATTAATTTTTTACGAGATGCCGATGTTGATTCTTAGCTTTGTTCAATTGTAAGCTACCAAAGATGATCCCTAACCTAACCTAAACAAAGAATTCGTTGGTTGTTCTGCAATTATATCAGCTGGTCACACTCCATGATGCCGAACTTGTATATGAGAATGCAGAAATCTAGTCTCGTACAAAGCGAATTGACACATCACCATGAACATGTACGATCACTTGTCTACAGTGCACTGTTAAATTCCTCAGTGACTAAAATGCCAGCAGAGGCGCACACGCAATCTTTTCGCTAGGCCGCGGCTACGCACGCGCACCGCGCATGGCTTTAGTCGAGAATTCTTTGTATTAATTTGCTTTAAATTATACATGTATGAATTCATTAACGTTCAACATACTGAAAATGGACGTAAATCGATTTACACCAAGTTTCGATCCGTTTCGCCGAACTAATATTCCGTTTTAGTTAACGATTGCGCAAAGACATGACAAACGATTACGAGCGTCTTAGCGCTGAATTTTGACAAAGAACATTGCAAAAAATAATAACAACGGCGACCTTTGCAGAAGTAACCCAGATATGATCGGTAGATGTTTAATCTCGACGGTCCGCGAGTCGTGAACGCCGCATCCTTGATAGCAAGTGTAGCATTTTCTAATATACAGGATGCACGTGGTATGTAGGTCGAGTTTTGAAACAGCTCAATGTCGCGAGTGAGCGTCGGGCCTTACTGTCTTGCGGCCTTTCAAGTACGTTGGACGGCGTGGAAGTGGAAAGTTTCGTTTGGATTTGTTCTGCGTTCGTGTTCCGGTGATCGTTCCTTTTCCTATTATTATGCGTTAATTTAAACATTACATAATATTATAGAAGCTGAGCCAATTCCGCGATTTTGGAGCGCTTTTAATTGTTACGTGACTCGTCGTTGATAGAAAGAACTGCATTGTACTATTTTACGCCTTCCTTTCAACATAATTAGAAATCTATTTAATATCTCGCAATAGACAAAGCAACTTTGATGCGGAGGTCATAGTAATAGATAATTATTCTATAAAGTATGATTCTGCATAAGAACTGTCATGACCGATTGGTTTTGCGATAATATTTACTTATGAACGAATTATATTAGCTAGACATCGTATTATTTATAAATATTTATCGCGTGATATAATTAATGGATGTGAATGAATACGAATACCGATATTTTCATTTTATGTGAATATGAGATTGATAATATAAATTAGATCTCTTCTGCTATAATAAAAAGGTAAAAACATCTTGAAATGAGTCTAGTTTTATTATTTTGTTCATATAACCTGATCAAATATTATGAAATTGTTACCATAAAACAAAATTCATAATAAATCGTAGTAAATAAGAATTAAATTTAATCAGATTTCAAAAGCAAACTTCATAAATAATACCTACATACAAACTAATGAAAAATTCGCAATCTGTTTTAGACAATCTGAAAATTCGTTATCTGTTTTAGACAATCTGAAAATTCGTTATCTGTCCTCGCTTTTATTTTCATTGCAATTATATATGTATCAAAGACGAGCCTTGTCTAAAATTTAAAGGTAGTTGTACGAAATTAGCTATGATAAATTTTCTATGTAAAAGTTTATCGATTACGTAGAAGGCGGTTTATCTTTTGAATTTATTTTTGTGTTTTATCTTATCGGTATGACGTTAATCGATTATTAACATGTTAGTTTTTGTACTGAAAGGTAACAAAGTTATTGTTTTACCTACATTAAATAAGTTAAGAGCTATCTGAGTTTAAGTTTTGTTCCCTAAGGTATAGACTTCTTCAAGAAGTAATTTAAATATAAAAGAATATTGTCCTAGTATAAACTTATATTTATTGACTGTTTTATCTGTATAGTATCTTTGTATCTTGTTATACCTAATACTTAAATAATTAAACAACTAATTTAATATCTATAATAAAAGTAAAAATCGGGTTACATTTTAACTTTATTGGGAAACGTAATTTTCTCTTGTAAAATATATTTACTCTTGTGAAATTATTTATAAATTGCAAGATTTCTATAGGTGAAATTTTTTATACACATTAAACATAATTAAGATAAGTACAACATTTTCAATTAAACAGTATTTAAAATTATGTTCTTCGACTCACATACAGCATTTTTTGTTGCGATGTTTGTTTATTTAAATTTTGAAGTAGCAAATGAGTTTGTAGCTCACCTGATAGCAATTAAACACTGCCACCTATTGACATCTGTAATCGACTATAGATAAGATTAAAGTAATACCTTACGTTGACTGTAGAGGCATTGCTAACCCTGAAGTCCTGAAAGGCATCAAATATGCAGGCAGAACACGACAGTGCTTAACTATTGTTATTACGCAGAAATTTGGCCTGTATACCTATTTATATATATTGTAACGGAGCAGTGGTGAGATGGTTTAATTTGATGAGGTAGGGTGATAAGGGGATGAGAAGAGCCAAGGGGAAGAGGGTGAAGTGGCTAGGAGAGGAGAGGAGAGATGCAATGATTGACTTTGGGCGGAAACGTCATTAAGAGGTTGATTTTTTTTGTGTCTTATCCTATAGCGTTATAACATGGTACTACCGTCATATTTCAGTACATATACTTTCTTTACAAGACCTCATCGCTCTAAACAAAACCTTGATATGTCTGAGCAGTGCCAACGTTGCCTCTTGACTCTGTAGGACGGCGTTAGTATGCCGCGCCTGACCGCAGACAATTTTCCTCGATGCGGCCCTTGATATCGTTTAAAGGGCATTTACTGTTACGAAACATGCGATCCTGGTACTTTATTTAACAATAATAATATGTTGAGAACTAATACTGTATATAGTATATAAGCAATGATTTAGCTGGTATAATAATAACGCTCTCTACACTTATAACCCAACACTAAGATTTTCTCATGTGTCGTGGGTACCATGGTCACATAAAGACGAACACACAAACACCCAGACTCAAAACAGAATCGAAACTCATTATTCAGATGTCTGTCTGGCCCGGGATCGAACCTGGATCCTACTACGTCAGACCGGTACGGTGACCGCTCCGCCACGCGGGTCCTCATATAAGTTATCATGAAATAGTCAACATTGTATAAAAGATAGAATTGTGACTGTATGCATTTAGAGACAATAAATATAGTAAGTAGGTATATGCATAAAATAAAAACCAAATATATTATCTCAAAACGTGAGATATACACGCAAACTTTAGCAATATAGATAATGGCCAAAGCCGATAATATTTGATACGATTAAACAAAGAGTTGCAAAGCGCATGGATTTTATTTATCCATTCCAGTTCATATCATAAATATCAGCAAATACAATTACTAAAACGTTTGATCTTTAGACAAGAGATTTATATTTTAGCATGTTTATTGTTTTTTTATATAATGAACCTTTTATAAGAGTGTGTTGGCAAAGAGTATTCCTACGTCATCTTTTTCCACCACATCACAAACTGTAGGATGAAGTTTCACCCGCACCAACTGAAGTCGTGGCGGTTCTCCACGATAGTTTTTCGCACGGACGTAAATGACGTAGATAAAAAATCCCGAGGCATTTCCAGTGTGTCATGACATGGGGGGAGGGGGGCTTGAAAAGGGAGAAAAAGAGCTCAATCTAGGCATTGCATTGGCGACTACTTTCCATCATTCACCGGTCGAACCGTACTCAATCTCTTGTAAACCTTCCCATTCTGGTAATGATCTGAATGGCGATTAGTATGCAGATTTTTCAGTGAAAAATATATTAGACTTATTAGGCTTAAATTAATCAAATTAAGTTGCATAACAGATAATGGCCACAAATGCAATTTGCTCAAAGTTATCGGCATAAATTAGTTGAGAAGTGAGACCATCCCAAAATCAAATGTATCTGTGACAACAATCATATATGCACAGTGTGCACTAAATGTCACGAAGTTACGCCATCCGAAAGGAATTTTATCAACATCCTTATCTATTGAAGTTTTCTGTACAACTCGATCCCGGTCACGGCCAATCGACATGCTAATACTGCACACGATTTGCACATTGAAATTAAGAACGCACTCAAAAATGCAAAACAATGCGATAAATACAAGATAATAATAAATCACAATTTCAAAGGAATTCCAAATACAAAACGCTACAAAAATGACACCTAACAACAGTGAGCCCAGATAAAAAATATAGCTGGTATTCCCGCGCATGGGTGAATAAAAATGAAATAAAAATGACATCTGTTCGTATGGAAATTAAATGATGTAATCTCCAAAAAAAGCTAAAAAGTCTCCGAACGATTTGAATACTCAATTTATATTGACATTGTTTTTTCACAATCAGCGGGATGAACGCTAACAATCGTTATCTGTGATGTTGCACTGACCGTGACACGGACGCCATGTTTAAAAAATAAATCCGAACTGGCAGGTTAGTGACATCGACAACCGGATCATACAGCCATTATAATTTAAGCTATCCGAGTCAATTAGAGGCCAGAACAAAAAATATATTATAATTTAAATAATAACTTGTTTGCTATGACTTTTTATTATTAAATATGGACACAATTTTAGCTTTCAATGTTTAGGTATCGAATTGATAATTATGAGCTAGAAATATGAAGATTAATTTAAAATAAAATAATATTTTTCCAACAACACCGGAGTTAAACCTCAATATTGTAGCACTGATAACGCGACAATAAATTTCACTCAAATAATCTATTAAAGTTGAAGTTCACGCAAATAAAGATATAAAAACATGTTTTCTTCGCTTTACTTAATCAGTAATTGCTTTTGGAGAATGTGTTGGTTACTAAGTGGACAACAATGTAATGTATGGTCAGAGATTAATTAAAAGTTCTTTGCTCCATTTAATCTTGTCTACCTAAAAATAAAGACGCAGATACATATAACAAAAAATGTTTCATTTATTATTATATTCTACGTGTTCTATTATCTGTTTTCTTAGCTAAGTCATAAATTCGACCGTGATACAATATCGAACGTTTAAGGATTTTCACACAATGGATCTAAAGAACAGGTAATAATATTTTATGGCAACTTACATACATGGTCAATCGGCACAAAAACCGGAATATAATCGGTTCAACTTTTCTCGTACAAAAACAGACCTTGAATTTTGTATTACAATATAAAAGGTTATGAAAAAAGAATAATTAGCGACTTTTATTTTTCGTGAGCCGCTTTTTATACGTTTACGGCAACACGTGACATTTACATGTACTTTGATGTAACTCGTATAAATTTGTTATTATTGATTACGATATGCAGGAAACATGATTAATGTTGCGAAGTACGGTTTATCAAAGTAGCCGATTGCGCTACTAAGTATTACTCCAAACCAGTCCTGTCATCCGCGAAATGAACATAATGTTTTTAGACAACGCTCGTATAAACCATTCTCCTAACATTTCATAGATCTTAATAAACAAAGAACAGAAAAATTGTCATTGGCAACAAAAATCAACAGGTCTCCGCGCAGCAACCGGCAACGCCTAGTCCTCAAAATGTTATGTCAACTTAATTTGCATATGTTATACCTAAAATTCGTCGATCGATTTCGCCCGCGTCTGATGCAAACGACACCGTCCGTAATATTAATCAGCCTATTCGAATTTAGCCGATGCTCATATAATTTAAAAGAAAGTGAAAATGGATTCCTTCCCGCCGCGGCACGGTATCGGCCGAACGCGAGGGATCCCGCGAGCGCCCGGCTAGTTCCGTTCCGTGTTACGCAGCGCACGTATGCCGAGGCCATGCTAATTACCGGCCTCACGAAATCGAAAGTACGCCGTCTAGATGTGGGTTGCGACTATCGTATAAAGAAACGTAACTTACGATCCGTCCACTTATTACATTCCGGTTGCGCATTGTTCTATTTAACTTCGGGCGCGGTAATCATTTCGTTTTTTAAATGTCACCCGTCCTATTATTATTCGACTACTCATATTAATTGGACCGAAACGTTTTCCGTCGTTCTATTTTTAAATTCAGGTAGGGCACGCTTCGAACGTTCGGAAATATGAAACTGACCTTTCTCATCTGTATTCCAGTCGGCGTCTGTCGAGTGAATGCTAATGCAATCTATGTTGAAATCGAAATTATCTTTCAAAGTTGTGGAATACAATCGCAAATAATATAAACGAATAGCCTTAATTGCGGATATCCGATTTAAAGAACCAGTTACATAATGATTCTGATAGTCGCATTGTGTTTTAAAACGTGTGATCACGTTCGAGCAACATTTCCAAGGTCGCTCCGAACTTTTAACGGATAGCTGGCGCCATTTTGTTGGTTCCTAGGAATGCAGATTGTCGTTTCGAATCGATGATATTCGGGTGCGTCGAGCGTGAAGCGATTGAGCATTCGATATGCTATAAATATTCATTGTTGTATTCATAGTCATCAGATATCGTGTTAGAACATTTAGCAAGTCTGTGTCATATTTTACCGGCGATTTCATTTTCGACAAGTCGTTAGCTGTACGTTAATTAATGTTGACTTTATCGAAGTAATCTATGTCGAAACCGATACAGGATGGTCACGTTTAAAGTTTTTTATTACAGGACATTATTGCACGTTTACCCAATCTAATCTTTGAAAAGGTATAGATTGTCTATCTAGACATGAAGCATAATTTAATTTTAATTCAAGATAGGTACCTACATTCACACGTATCCATAATTACAATGAGTTTTATATCATCTTCACATTTTTACTTATCTTGATAGCTAAACTAGATTTTTTTCGTCCAAATTTTTCGTCATTTCACAAACAAAATATTTAATATTGTGTTCGGGAAAAACTACAAAATTATCGTATGAAAGTCCTTTAAATTTAGCTTATCTTGACAAAAAGTTGAGAATAGATTCACCAGTTATAATTAAGTGGAATAAAATCGTAAACAGCCGAGAGCCTTGAGGTAGGCAGAGCGACCGCAAGTCGTGACCGTCGCAGGCTCTATTGTGCCGACCTCAATGTTACTTTGAATCCACGCGTGATGTTTTTCACCTTAAGCCAATTGTTAATCCTATATTTGTTTCATCACCAAACAATCGTAATCTCCGCTTTTGATACTGTTTTCGTCAAAACACCTCACTATCAATGGAAAGTACTGTTTTATTCCACTTTTCCGATCGTGATAAACGTTCGGACATTATGCGATAAATTCAAGATAAAAACTAAACAGCATATCTTATGTAAATACGGACACATCGTTATACCGTCTTTACGATGTTTACAAAGATGTAAAAAATCTACTGTATCTAATGATCACGTTTCTTTACAAGGTTTTACGTAAGTTTTGCGAGTAGTAAAACGAGTTGCAATAAATGAGACGATTTATCACCTTAATGCAATAGCTTTAAATATTTTGGAGTAAAGGTAAAAAAAATTTGGATTGTACGACACGATATTATGATCACTAAAAAATGACAAAAAATGACACGTTTCATCAGTTTTGATTGCTGGTAAGCTGAAAAGCTTTATACCAGCAATCAAAACTGTATTAGACAAGTTTTACTGAATCTACTAATACGTGACTCCTGTGCTTGGAGTGGGCTACAAATGGAATCGATTATAATTCTAATGGCCCGAGAGGCCACAGAACATTCGCGTCAAACGTTTTTCGTCTGACAAGATTCATCGTTGAGAGTTAAAAAAATGTATGTGTGTTAGGGGGCCACAATATTTCGCTTAAAATCTTATTTTAAATTTATCTATTTATTAAACTTAGATAGTTAACCGACCTTTCCAACCGTTCCTGAACTGTCCTAATCCAGCGGCTTCCAGCAATCTTAATACCATCAATCCTCTTGAGTAAAGGCATCCTGTTCTAGTCTTGATTCGAAACTTTCCATCATAACGATATTTTTCCATACCAACGTTTATTTTTTTACCAGATAAATGAAAATAAATTTTAATACGCAGTTCGGGTGCATAGTCCGGTATTGTAACGATACATTGACGTCCAAACGAATTGTTATTCAAATAGGGGCTGACGTCGATAGGTTAAACAGATGTTTTGTGGTGACCGATTACACTACACAGTAGAAATTTACATTTTATTTCAATTCTTACGTGCGTGATAATAATAAGCCATTCTTTCGGTAACGTGCTGGTAAACTTTCCTGTGTTTATTTAGTTTATTTTCCACGTCTGTTTTTCGCTCTTTAAAATATATTAAGTTATTGTTTATAACGGTCAAAATATATTTGAAGATTTCTACAGTTTTGTGTATCGTGAAACCTGTGAACACCAAGTTCGGTACAAAAACACCCAGACCTCAGAGATTCAGTCCACCTGGTGGTAAGTGGCCAGTGGGGCTCATCAAATCCATATGTGAATTGTTACCACTCCAGATGACAAATATGGTTGACACGCCTTCTACCTAAATGCAAAAGCCGCTTCATGTTTGAAATAGGTGTGACGGTCGTTTTTTTATATAAACGAGCATGCAGCCCATCTGATGGTTAGTGATTACCGCCGCCCATGGACATCCGTAAGCAACTTCACATAGAACAGGGGTTCTATCGGAAGTTGATCACAGATGCGTTGCTACTCCTGAGAACTAAGATGGTCGTCTCATATATAAGTGATCCGGCAACTACATCCTTTCACCAAAACGAAGGATTTTTTTCACGATAGAAATAGGTGTGGCGGTGGTACTTCCCCGGTCGAACTACATTGGTTCTACCACCTGGTAAACACCGAATTTCCGGTAGAACTGAGTTAATTTCACCATCTTTTCATCAATTATATTTTAGTTGTTTGATCATGGATCAAATCTCGAGTCTGCATGTTACCTACATAGAATAACTGGCACGCAGATAGTAAAAAGTAAAAACAGTACCCCATATCAGCATAATGTATTTATTTATAAGCAATTCTGTAAATACTTAAAGATAACGAAGGTGAGTTATATTCTTAATTTACATAATTATCAACGTTATCTCTAAGATAATCATATTTTTCGCCGGCCGCGAAAAGTAATGCGCAATTTGTTCTCTTGTGTGCGTAATTATATACTTTACTTGTGATATAAAAAAATTAAGTATCTGCGAGTAATTATAATCATACCATACCATAGTTAAATTAATTAAGGCTAATTATTTATGCTAATTGATCACTAACCTAACATTTCTAGGAATAAATCCAAAGTTTACACAGATTGATATATGTAAAAATTATTATATATGTATAATGGAAATCCGTTGCAAAAGTCTAAGGTAAGGTAAAACTAGGTTAAAAAGTCGTATTTTCCTGATACAACAACAACAGTAGTAGAGACTACTCTACTACTCTCTACACCTCTTGCTGCTAATAACAACAAGGTTTTAGTGCTGTTTGAGGTTGAAAGGAGTCGTAAAGAGGATATACTTCGAGGAGTTCCAATTTTATGTTCAGAACACCTTTGTAGCCGATTTCAATTAGGACTCCAAATTTGGATATCCACTTATGCCAAGTGCAAATTGTTAGACTTCTCAACATCTGTTAGCACTTTTTAAAAGAACTCTGGTAATTGTTTGAATGCTACACTCCGATTGAGGAGCCGAGTTTCAACCATTAGTCTATCACTGCTCTATTTCATCACGTAGCTACATCAAATGTTTCGCGAGCGAATATCTTCGTGAAAGCGTGAGATATTCCAAAAATATCGTTATATAAATCAATTTGTCCTACCTCAATACTGGTTCGTGGTTGGCGCCAATCTGAACACGTCAGCAAATAGCTATTTGAAAACAAACTTTGTGAAATGGTGTTTAAATCTGTGATATTAAAACACATATTCGCGTATTATCGCAACAAACAATTATGCAATCTTCTGTAACATCGCCCAAGGGTTGTCAATTTATTGTTAAAAATCGTATCTTCTAAAATATCATTTTCCTTGCCTGCAACGCCTTAGGTAAGAAGATCGTATTGTCCACAAAGTTAAACAATGTCATGCAATGTCGTTAGTTGGATGAATAACCGATGGTGGCACATTTCACCCTTAATATCATTCAGAAATTTAGAATAAAACACAACTGCGTTGAACATACGTGAGGCAGAAATTGATGTTGCTATGACCTTTGAGTCGAACCATAAACTAACCAGTCGAACCATAGGGGTTCTACCACCTTAAAAAAGTAGAGGTGTCATATAAAAGCATGCACCTTCCTATTCCTAGCGTGAAGCATTTCTTGTGTTTCGGCGGGAGGATGTGACTGCCGGCTCACTTGTACTTCAGACGAACATCCTAGTCCTCGGGAGTAGCAACGCATCTGTGATCGACTTCCGATAGAACACCTGTTCTGTATGGTTGCTTACAGATGTGAGCACTTACCATCAGGTGGACTGCATGCTCATTTGCTACCTTGGTCTGGTAAAAAAATGCAAACTAAACGAGCACAAATATTTATTTTATCAGTGACGAAACAAGACAGATAGCCCTACACAACATTCAGCTGACAATGTATGAAATATTTGAATCTGATCCACGAAGCCGGTCTATTTGTGTGGGAAGTGATGACTGATGTTATTGTAAATTGAGTAAGTGAGGCAGTAACACCTATTACCAGATTATGCCCTGGAACTATTTAGAACAAAAGTAGTGTTGTGTTTAGTCGATGCCATCTAGATCATATAAGGCGACCAGCTGAGTTCTCAAGAGTAACAATGCAGCTGTGATCGGCTTCAAGTAAGCAAGGTTACGGGCAACAGTTTCAACCCATTATGTTCCCACTGCTGGACACGAATCTCTCAGAATTAGACAGTCTTGACCACAATACATGCGCGGCAGTAATCTCTTACAATTCGTTCAGTTCAGTTTGGCGTTCTCGGTTGATACTCCACCCCAAAAAAATACGCGTTCTATAAGAGAACACGCGTGATTTTTTTTCTTACCACTTCTTTCGATCAAACTTTTATATATTTTTAATCTTACACACCTTCAGTGCTATTAAGGGCTAAAGCTGTGTTTTAAAGGATTTGGTTAAGAAGAGACACGAAGCGCTTCAACTTCGTTCTCAGGGTATCTTTTACGAAACGAATTTTACGAAACGAAACGCATTTCCTTCTTCTCCTCTGAAAATTTACACATAGTAAAAAATACTGCATTATTGTCACGTGTATATCCTAAATTCCTAGCATTGATAACAGGTGATAACGATATGAAAGTGAAATATTTTCTTAAGTGCACTTATTCTTTATCAACATGTCCGAATAAACAATTCTAACCTAGTGAACTTGATTATATAATACTTGGATGGGTGACCGCTAGTAGTCTTCGTCAAACGGCCATATCCATCCGTATATTAAATGGTTAAAATCTAGAAGCTATTCACGCGTGAAATGTCAAAATCCAGTTTGAAGGACCAATTTTCTTACAATTTTTCAAGTAATGTATTGAACTGTTATAAATGTGACGTAAAAAAGTGACGTAGGTTTCAATTCATGCACTATTTGGAGCGGGTCTCGACATGGGGTCGACTTAACCTTGTTGAGTTCAACCCCACGAAGACACAAGTCTGCGCGTTTACC